>VWPV01031576.1:0-19281 GCA_013389885.1 Geococcyx californianus
ACCACTCCATGATTCTGTGATTTGCCACTGCAGCATTAATCCACCAACTTTTACACTATTTGTATTTAGAATGATGAAAACACTGTCAAGGCTTTCAGGAATGCTTTTGGTCGAACGGGTACATCCCTACCTCACGTTTGGGTGGATGCTGGTTGGTGTCAAGGGGCTGGTACAACAGTGACCAGGCAAAGAGCAGCACGGCGTTCTCTGAGTTTCCCCAAACACACTGGAAAGGTACCACTGTGAGGAGGAGGAGATTCAAGAGTACCGAGTAGAAAATCCAGGTTTCTTCAGACAAGCGATTAGTGGTTTTTACGCCAGCCACAAGACCACTTAGCTGCTCTCAGCCGCTTTTAATACACGTGACAGAGACCCAAAACAAATGCAGATTTATTTTTTTTTTAATAATAAAAAAGAGAGAATCATTACCCCAAACCATCAAGAAATCTATTCTTGGAAAACAAGGCAAACCACCACTCACGTGAGCGCCTCCCTTACTTGTGTCACAGCACTGCCCAGCACCCCAGATGCAAATCTGCCAGCTATTACGTTAAGAACTATGTAATGGTCCTCTACCTGCACTAATCCACCAGGCACACCAGCAAACAACAGCACACCATGACCCACCAGCCTCTATTTAACCCACTGCCTCCACTATCGAGGGTGTTGTCCCAAGGATGATGGGCCGGGGACCACCCTGCTACACCAAACTCATCCTAAAAAGCTAACTTCCTTCTCCGTGATGAGATAAGTGGTTTCCCACGCATTTTATCTCATTTATACAGCGGGCAGTTGTTTCTTTCGCTTTTTGAAGAATACAGGGTGTCTCTACCCTGTGCCAGAGCTGTTCACCCTCTCACAGACAGCCTGGTGTTACCACAGCCAGTGTGCCCAGAGCTCCTCAGCTGGGTGGCCAGCCGGGATCTGGCTCAGGACAGAGCCTGCAGGAGATGTCTAGGGAGGTGCTGAGAGGGAGGGACGGGATGCTGCCCTTCCACAGCTCCTCGGACACAATCAGTAACAGCATTGGTGGCCCCAGAGCCAGAGGCTCGTTTACAACACTGGGATGGGACTTCTGGCAAGCACCAGTGACAAGACGACCAGCAGCCCCCAGAGACACAGGAGGGGTCGGCAGCCCCTGCGACAGGAGGACCAGTGGCCACCAGGCCAAATAGCCCCTATGACAGGATGACCAGTGGCCACCAGGACAAGTAGCCCCTGTGACAGGAGGGCAGCAGCCCCTGAAGGAGCAGGGTCTGTGGGGCGCACACCGTCCCTCGCAGCCCCTGGGACAGAAGCGGTGTGTATGGTGGACACGGGGAGCTCTAAGGTCCCCACCCTGGGACGTCCTGCACTAGGGTGGGGGACAGGAGGGGACAAGATGGGACAAGTAGTAACAAGAGGAGACTAGAGGGGACTGGAAACGAGAAGAGGGGAGATAACGGGACAAGAGGGGACAAAATGGGACAGGAGGCGATTGGACGCCAGAAAAAAGGTCTGGATGGGACAAGAGGGGACTGGAAGGAACAAGACGGGACAGGAGGAAACTGGAGGAACAGGAGGGGACTGGAGAGGGACTGAGGAGGACAAGAGAGGGCTGGAGAGGAAAAGAGGGGACTGGAGAGAACAAGATGGGATAAGAAGGGACAAAGAAGGGAGGCAGCAGGAGGGGACAAGGGGGGACTGGATGGAGGAGACAGGAGGGGACAGGAAGGACGGGAGAGGAGAAAATGGGACAGGAGGGCGCGGACAAGGCTCAGCGCCCGCAGCCCCTGCCCCGCCCGGGGGCACTGCGGGCTCCGGTACGGGTCCCCGCGCGGGGCAGGGTCGCCGCGGGGCTGCAGGAGCGCAGGTGCCGCCGTCCCTCCCTCCCCGTCCCCGTCCCCGCCGGCGGGCACTGACCTTGCGCAGGGCGGGCACGAAGAGCCCCCGCCATTTCGGGCCGCTCTCCTCGCCCAAGAACTCGTAGGGCTGCGGCGGCGGCTGCATGGCTGCCGCTCCGCATCGGGGCCGCTCCCCGCCGGCTCACGGCGCCCGGGCCATGGGCTGCGGGGGGGAAGGAGCCGCCGCCACCGCCGCTGCTCCCCGCTCACCCCCCCGCCCCGGCCGCCATCACATCCGCCCCCCCCCCCCCCGCGCCCCCCCCCCCCCCCCCCCNTTTCTGTCTCCCCACTAAATCACGTCCCTAAGGAACTCAGCAAAATCACGTACTCCTAAAATCTCATTAAACTGCTTTTGAAGAGAACGGAAAAGGGCAAAAGATTAGAGGGGCTTGTTAGTTGACAGGAAGGTAAGAAAGTTAACGTGTTTGGCAACTTCATAACATAAGAATGGATTTACACTTAAACCACCCACATTTCTTCTATATCTGTTAACAGACATATGAATAACCATAAAGACATACAAGAAACTTATTTAAAAAGACGAACATATAAGAACTAAAATTAGCCTTCCCAATGTCTCATCTAAATCTCCCCCCTGCCAATTTAAAGCCGTTCCCCCTTGCCCCATCACTCCAGGCCCTTGGAAAAAGCCCCTCCCCAGCTTTCCTGGAGCCCTTTCAGCACTGGGAACTGCTCTAAGGTCTCCCCAGAGCCTTCTCCTCTCCAGGCTGAACAACCCCAGCTCTCCCAGCCTGGCCTCACAGCAGAGGGGCTCCAGCCCTCGCATCATCTCCCTGGCCTCCTCTGGACACGTTCTAACAGTTCCATCCTACATTGAGGATTCCAGAACTGGACACAGGACTCCAGGTGGGGCCTCATAAGAGCAGAGCAAAAGGGGGAGAATTGCCTCCCTTCGCCGCCGGTCAAACATGTGTTTGGGTTGGAAGGGACTTCAAAGCACATCCAGTTCCACCCCCTGCCATGGGCAGGGACACCTCCCACTGGATCAGGGGGCCCCAAGCCCCATCCAACCTGGCCTGGAACACCTCCAGGGTTGGGGCAGCCACTGCTTCTGTGGGCAACCTGGGCCAGGGCCTTCCTACCCTCACAGGACAACATTTCTTCCTAAGATCTCATCTAATTGACCTTTCAAAGCCCTGTAGGGCTCAGCCAAGGTGGAAAAATGTGTGTACTTCCTACGTATTAGCAATGCTTTTTGCTCTCTCTTGATTCATGAAAGAGAGTAAAAATATAAAAATAAATTATGTGACCTTCCAAAGTAATCATCACATTTAGATGGTTTTTTTTCATTACATCTCACTCTCAGGCATTGTTGAAGCATTTCTCTCCTCTTTTGCAGTGCTCCTGCAGAGGCAGACATCATAGAATCACAGAACGATTCGGGTTGGAAGGGACTTCAAAACCCATCCATTTCCAACCCTCCTGCCATAGACAGGGACAGCTTTTTAATGGCAGAGCAGAAACAGAACAAGAAAGCAGCAGCACTAACTTTAAAAACTATTGGTGGATGTTGAAGGTTGTTTTTTTTCTTTGTTTGTCTCCCCCCTAGAAGTACTCAGATTTTGTCTCCCCCAGGTGAAAATGTTACACCATGAACTGTGCAGCGTGAGCTGACTTGGGCCCAGCTTGTGGTTTGCTGATGATAAAACCATTCTAAATGCCTCCTTATCGCTTTTATAGACAGCGAAGATCAACAGCAAACATGACAATAGGTGTTTCTCACCAAATTAATAAGTCATAAAAAGTGTCCTTGGAAACAAGAATGTGTAAATAGAGAAGATAAGGGACATAGAATCATAAGGTTGGAAGAAACCTCTGAGATCGAGTCCAACCATACCGGTCTCCCCACTCAACCCTGTCCCTAAGAAACTCACCTACCCGTCTTTTAAACTCCTCCAGAGATGGCGGCTCCACCACCTCCCTGGGCAGCTGTGCCAATCCCTGACCACCCTTTCAGTGAAGAAATTCTTCCTAATGTCCAATCTAAACCTCCCCTGGCGCAACTTGCGGCCATTTCCTCTCGTCCTATTGCTTGTCACTTGTGAGAAGAGACCAGCACCCACCCTGTCACAGCCTCCTTTCAGGTTTTCATGTACAGTTACAACTAAGTCAGGCAGCAGAAAGACAAAGTTATACTTAAATCAGTATTCTCAGTACACAAAAAACCCCTGAACATGCGCATAGAACCACGGATTGGTTTGGGTTGGATGGAACCTTAAAGATCACCCAGTTCCAACCCTCTGCCATGGGCAGGGACATCTCCTATGAGGTAAAAAAAACCCCTACTGAATTGGGAGATAAATAAAAGAATAAATTATTTACAGAATTGCTGGCCTTAATGTCTGCTCTTGCAAAACAGCAAACTGAAATAAATGAAATTCAAGTGTGAAAAGCTTGAAAACTCTTTCAAGCTGCAGAACTTTTCTCCTTGGTGCAGAAAACTGTTTATTCAGTTTTACTTGCAGAAAAAATACCATTGTATTTGAAAACAAACACTGTGAACTATATCATAGAGTCATAGAATGGTTTGGGTTGGCAGGGACCTCAAAGCCCCTTTCAGTACTGGGAACCTACTCTAAGGTCTCCTCCAAGCCTTCTCTTCTCCAGGCTGAATGGTTCCAGTCCTTGCATGATTTTTGTAGCTTCCTCTGGACCTGTTCCAACAGTTCCATATCCTTCTTATGTGAGGGATTCCAGAACTAGACGCAGGTCTCCAGGTGGGTGTAGAAGAGGAGAAACCCCTCCCTTGCCCTGCAGGCCACGCGTCTTTTGATGCAGCCCAGGATACAGGTAATCACGGAATTATTAAGGCTGGAAAAGCCCTCTCAGCTCATCCAACCATCAGCCCACTACCACCATGCCTGCTAAATGAGGTCCCCAAGTGAGGCTGGCACCACTGAGGGACTGGATGGCATCCAGAGAGATCTGGATAGGCTGGAGAGGTGGGCTTGTGAAAACCTCATGAGGTTCAACAAGGCCAAGTGCAAGGTTCTGGACCTGAGTTGAGGCAACCCTCAGCATGGATACAGGCTGGGCGGAAGCAGAGATGGACCTGGGGGTGCTGGTGGATGAGAATCATAGAATCATTTGTTTGGAAAAGACCTTTGAGATCATCAAGTCCAACTGTCCCTGTCCACTGTTGAACCAGATCCCTGAGCACCTCATCTGCCCAGCTATTAAACCCCTCCAGGGATGGGGACTCCAGCACCTCCCTGGCAGCCTCTGCCAGTGACTGAGAATCCTTTCTGTGAAGGAATTTTTCCAGATGTCCAATCTGAACCTGCCCTGGCTCTACTTGAGGCCATTCCCTCTCATCCCATCCCCTGGCACTGGGGAGCAGAGCCCAGCCCCCACCTCACCACCCCCTCCTCTCAGGGAGCTGCACAGAGCCAGGAGGGCTCCCCTCAGCCTCCTCTTCTCCAGCCTCAACACCCCCAGCTCCCTCAGCCGCTCCCACAGCCCCTGGGCTCCAGCCCCTTCCCCAGCTCCGCTCCCTTCTCTGGACGCGCTCCAGCCCCTCAAGGGCCTTCTTGGAGTGAGGGGTCCAAACCTGACCCCAGGATTTGAGGTGTGGCCTCCCCAGCGCCGAGTGCAGGGGGACGATCCCTTCCCTGCTCCTGCTGCCACACCACTTTTGTTCGTTAACTACATGGAGCCAGACCCCCTCCAGGAGCAGGAACCAGCAACACGGTGCTCAATGACTAAGAGCACCCTGCTTCCCCGTGGCAGTTCCTCCTCCCTGGACACATCTGCTGCCCTGGGGCAGTTTTCCTCCCTGGACACTTTCCTCCCTCCCTTGGGATATTTCTCCTCCCTGCCCCAGGGCACTTTTCCTTTTTGGCCACTTCTCCTCCCCGTCCTGGGGCACTTTTCCTCCCTGGACACTTCTCCCTCCCCCTGGACACTTTCTCTCCTTGGACACTTCTCTTCCCTCCCCAGAGAACTCAGCTGTCACTGTTCTCTCCATTCCTGACCAAACACTCCAGTCAAACTCTCCCTCATTTCTCTTCCGAAGGCATTGCATTCCAGTCTCACACCTCATATGGAGATATTTTGAGAAAGATCCTCTATGCCATACTCTTCCTCGAGTCCCTTAAGGGACACTTTAGTGTTTGTCCAAAGCTGTCCACATGCATTTTAACACTCCACATGCTGCTACAGGTCCTCACCAGGGTTCAGGCAGGTTCTGTCCGCTGCGTGCACATCTCTGTAAGGGAAAGCTGCGGAGCGGGACAAGCACAGGTAAGATTCAGGTGCTTAGGAAAGACAAGTTTGGTCATGGGTGTGTGTTCCCAAATACAGTAATTCCTGTTTTATAGAGCCACATCCTGCTTGATTCAGATGGGAATTAGCAAATACCAGCAAGGCAAGAGAAACACACAGACTTTACAGTAATTAAACCCCCACCACACTATTTCAATCATGCTGGAGAAAGGCACCATTATTACAGCCTTCGGACTGAATTAGTACCTTTGAGAAAACACATTCATAC
Organism: Geococcyx californianus; assembly: GCA_013389885.1. Classification (NCBI taxonomy): domain Eukaryota; kingdom Metazoa; phylum Chordata; class Aves; order Cuculiformes; family Neomorphidae; genus Geococcyx; species Geococcyx californianus. Next base: position 6,397 of record VWPV01031576.1, read on the forward strand.
ACTTCACAGGCAACAAGATTTATGTATAAACCCCATTATCATAAGTCTCTGAAGTTATTATTTTAATAAAGATTTATAACTTTATCTTTGAATATATAAAGATTTCACAGAATGCTACAGCAAGGTTCGTAATTTAAAATCTCCAGGTGAAACTCTAATCTCCTGAGAGCACCGAGCACAGCAGGGTGCATGGTTTAATGTGCTGACTCGCGATCCACCATAGGCTGTGACTGCTTCGCATCATGATGTTCTTTATTCTGTTCACACATGTTGGGGCCGCACCTCGCGTGGGAGGTCGCTTTTGTAACCGTTGTGTAGGATTTAGTGTTGACAGGCAACACTTCTGGCGGGGAATGACGATCCTAGTGTTCCATGGCGAAGGTAGCACTGTTACACGGCCATATGGCATTCCAGCATTTGGAATACCTGAATCTCTACCCGGGGTCATTGTGGCTAAGAGTAATGACCTCAACTTTTCTTTGAAGGGCTTTTTATTTGAATGTCCAGGTTGCCCTTATATGGGAGTCACTTTTCACATAAAATGGGTGTCACCGGGAAGAAAAAAAGACAAGTTAATCTCTGTCAAAAGCAGCTCAGCTCTGTGCAAACACACCTGAGCTCCTGTGCTAACACACTCCTTCACGCATGGCAGAGGACAGCAGAAAGCAACTTTAAAAAGAAGGAGCATGGCAAACTGCCTGGTAGCAAAGCACCCACAATTATCCGCGTTACCCAACATCCTGCGAACATCTGCTGTAGAAGCATTCTCAAGTACTTTGTCCCTGGGGCCACAGAATTCCTTTTGCAGCAATTATGCAGAACACACCAAGCCATACATCGAGTATCCAACTTGTTTAACACCTCTCTGTGGTTTAAAGCACCTTCTCCACAGCCTCTCCTCCAGGTGTACCTTTGATAACACTTCAAACACCAACAAGGGTTTGGAAGAGCAACCAGCACTTCCTAAGTTCCCCTCTTGCCAGGTAGGTGGGAAACGGGAAGCGTTCCTGACTCATTGCTGTTTGGGCTCCAGGGAAGCAGCATGTGGCATGACTCAATGGAGACAGGTTTCTGTAGCTTCCCTCTCATCACGTTTGCTTTTACAAAGCCCATTCCCACTGGATTGCTCAACACGCTGCACAAAGATAAGCTCCTTCACACTACTGGTATTCAAAGGGAAAAGTTATCACACCTCAGAACCACTGAAGTAGTTTTTGATCAGTGCAGAACACCTCCCAAATTTAAGTTAAAATAAAAAATGATTCTTTATGTGTACACTTTAATTTCAGCTCTATAAAAATAGAGACAGTGATCAGATAGAGAGCATATCCAAATTGCACATCTAAATTGACTTGGATTTGGAAATCCTTTATTAGGCTTATTTTTCTCTGAAATACTCTACAGTCATCTAGAAGGCTCAGAATATTGTTTGCAGTGTCTGATAAAGCCCTTAATTCCTTATCAGCAGAATGCTTAAGGAGAGCTTATCCTTCTATCTTCATTACTTTAATGTAAGTTAGGGGACAGCAGACTCCAAACTCATTTAAACAGAGACAGAGCAAGCACACAGAGAAGTGCCCCGTCCTTCTGGTTTCCCAGAGGATCAGCCATCTCTCCAGAGTGCATGGAGGAGGCAACAGTTAGACCAGAGCATGGGAAATCCATGTGGTTAACACCACTTCAGAGGCTCTTCCCACTCCACCTAGTGCCCACCGCAGACCTGGGTTGTGCCTGGCACCAGCCCCTCCATGGGCTGTTCCTGCTTAGGCAGACAAACCTTCCCTGTGAGCGGGGCTGTTTGCTTCTTCCTTGCAGATGGCGGCACCGCACCAGGTCCTACCTGGCACCGCAGCTCCTTTAGTCCTGAGGCTGAGAAGTAATGGGCTGGTGAAGGCAAACATTGCAAATGCTAGCTTTGCACTGCACACCCACACCAGCGCCGATCTCACAAGCAACACGACCCTCTTCTGTCTTTGTCCTTAAAGGCTGCAGAGTTCATTCACTGCAGACAAACTGCTACACAGACATGGTGGGTAAAACCACACTACACCTGTCGAAAATTCACAGTTCAAACCGTTGCTTCACTTCATCTGCAATCATTTTTGCGATGGCAAGGGAGGAGGTAGCAGCAGGAGAAGGGGCATTTCTGACATGAAGAATTCTGCTTCCAATATCTCCGCTGCCTCCATCAAACACAAAGTCATCTACCAAGTTTCCATCACTGTCCAACGCTTGAGCTCTCACTCCCGACGGACCTCTGCAAAGTAAAGGAGGAGCTCACCATCAGAAAGAAAATGTTTCCTGAAGTCAGAAAACCAATTCTGCTCTGAAGGTGCCCAGGGAATCAATAAGGAAAGCAGACTGTGGAGTCAAGCTTTTGGGGGAGGCACAGGGAAGTTTAACACTTGTGAGGCAGAGCAGGAGATGCCTCACAGTCATTACAGTAAAACAAGGGCCAGTAGCCAAGCAGAGGATCTCCTGCATCTTTCCTGGTTGGGAAGTTCCTCTCCTCCCCACATGCACAAACATGCCTTCTCTTTTCAAATAGGAAACCTTTTGTTCTGAAATAACAGCCTTGTCAAACGTGAATCTCATGCTACTGCTATGCTGCCTGAGCTGGATTGCGCTCAAGCGTTTCTTATTCTGGATTTTCTCCCTCAAATGTTTGGACAGTTAAACCCACCTCCACGCACCTAAATGTCTTTCCTCACATCCCTTCAGTTCCTTAGCATTTCTAAACTCCTTTTGATTTGTTTCTCTCTCCACACAGTAAGAAGCTGAATACAATGTTATTGAGATGATTAAACTAAGCCAATGCTCACTCAGTAGCAACTCCTCTGGTTTCCCCTCTGAATTTCATTAGTGTTTTGCTCTCTTTGTGATCTCAGATCATGTTCAGACTGCTGAATGTGTAACTAGGAGAAAGGGACTTTTTATTTTTTGTGGATATGTCACAACTATGAATTTCAGCCCATGGAGAATTTAGAAAGTTGCACAAACATTCATCAAACTTGCCTATATACCAGTGAACACAACATAAAAGACCTTCCTGTAGAAAGTATAGAAACCTGGAGTGGTTTGGGTTGGAAGGGATCTTGAAGCCCATCCAGTTCCAACCCCCTTCCATGGGCAGGGACACCTCCCACTGCTTCCACCAGGTTCCACCAGCTTGCTCAAAGCCCCATCCAAAAATCCAAATGCTTCTGTGCTTTGGTAGCATATTTAGATGGAGAGAGTGAGTTGGTGTTACTTTTGCTATGTTATAAATAAGAGATTTAAGAGACTACCAGATGTTACTGACAAGGAGTCTTCTGTACCTGAGTACATCATTGACGGTGACCTCAGGGATGAACTTCTGAAGCTGCTTCACCTGTGCACTCAGGAAACATGCTCTGTACATCTCACTCAGCCCGTATGACAAGTTTCTCAACACAAGCTTCCACAACCCACTGTCGAGAAGAAAAATAACGGCATTAAGAACAAACCCTGCATGATAAATGCAGCCATGTCAAACGAACGCTGGCTAGGAAAGCAGCAAATGCAACTGCATGGCAAAAGTTCCCATTCCCAGCATCAGTAACCACACCAACACTCCCTCTTGGCTTGTGAAATACGTTTGTCCTTCCTTGCTTCAACAAACCTTGTTCACAGAGCTGTTGCGTTGCCATTACATTCTTTTTTGAAAATTAATTTTGAACTCCAGCGCTTCCTATCTCAAGGACTTTTCTCTGGTCCAGTCAAACGTTGTTGCAGCAGCAAAGAAGGTCAACAGGACGCTGGGGTGCATCAAGAAGGGCATAACCAGCAGAGATAAAGAAGCCCTTATCCCACTCTACTCAGTGCTTGTTAGGCTGCACCTAGAGTGCTACACCCAGTTTCTTTCCCTGCTATACAAAAAATATATGGTTAGGCTGGAGAGGGGCCAGAGAAAGGCCACTAAGGTAATCAGAGGACTAGGAAATCTTCTATACAGAGTAAGACTGAGAGAACTGGGTTTGTGCAGCCTTGAGAGGAGAAGGCTTAGGGGAGACCTTGTTGCTATGTACCAGTGTACAAAGGGTGTCTGCCAAGAGGATGGAGACTCCCTTCTTGTGAGGAGTCATATCGAAAAGACAAGGAGTGATGGGTATGAGTTGGATTGCAGAAGGAAATTTTTTCCCAAGAGAAGAGTTAAATGTTGGAACGATCTCCCCAGGCAAGCGGTGGATTCCTCTACACTGGACACTTTTAAGGCTCAGCTTGACAGGGTGCTGGGTCATCTCATTTAAACTATGGATCGCCTAAAAAGGTTGGACCAGGTGATCCTTGAGGTCCCTTCTAAACTCGCGTTCTGTGATTCTATGAAATGGCCAGAAACTGAAACCCCATGTGCAGGAGGGGGCCTTTGCTCCACAGTCACTCTGAGAAGATCATCACATCCCTAACCTCCTCAACTTTCAGTCAATCAACCGTGCGATGACTTAGCAAATCTTGTTTGCTTGCTCTGCTTTCCTCAAGTCTTCCAGCATAAAAATCTGTAGACAATGACCCAGATGCTTTCAACTCTTTAATCAACTGCGTTAAGTTGAGCTGTTTGCCAGAAATCTGTTTCCCAGTTCCCTGACCTGCTTTTCAGCCTCTCCTGGGATCCTCAGTGACCACTTCACCCCAATATTTTCACATTCTTGTTCAAGTCTCTAAAATTAAGCACTTGGCAATGGTCTGTCAAGACCCTCACAGAATAGCAAGATTTCTCTTAACTCTTACAGATCCTCTGTTCACCTCTGCTAGCAATTTTGGCAATGATTCCTCATTCCTCTGACACTCTTCCCAAGACATGCATTCATGGCCCTCAATGTCTTTCCTAGCATGTGAATATTCTTTAAATGTAGACTGATGGTCTGACCAAGTTTAAGACAGCAATCCAGACCACTCTGTGTTCTCTCTAGCGAGGTGGGTGCTGGTCTCTTCTCCCAAGTAACAAGTGATGGAACAAGAGGAAATGGTCTCAAGTTGCACCAGGGCAGGTTCTGATTAGTCATCAGGAAAAATTCCTTCACAGAAAAGGGCTCTCAGGCCCTGGCAGAGGCTGCCCAGGGAAGTGCTGGAGTCCCCATCCCTGGAGGTTTTTAAAAGACAGGCAGATGAGGTGCTCAGGGATCCAGCTTAGTAGAGGACAGGGACAGTTGGACTTGATGATCTCAAACATCTTCTCCAACCAAGTGATTCTAAGATTCTTTCAAGCACCCTCTGCAGGTATTNGGCCACTAAGGTAATCAGAGGACTAGGAAATCTTCTATACAGAGTAAGACTGAGAGAACTGGGTTTGTGCAGCCTTGAGAGGAGAAGGCTTAGGGGAGACCTTGTTGCTATGTACCAGTGTACAAAGGGTGTCTGCCAAGAGGATGGAGACTCCCTTCTTGTGAGGAGTCATATCGAAAAGACAAGGAGTGATGGGTATGAGTTGGATTGCAGAAGGAAATTTTTTCCCAAGAGAAGAGTTAAATGTTGGAACGATCTCCCCAGGCAAGCGGTGGATTCCTCTACACTGGACACTTTTAAGGCTCAGCTTGACAGGGTGCTGGGTCATCTCATTTAAACTATGGATCGCCTAAAAAGGTTGGACCAGGTGATCCTTGAGGTCCCTTCTAAACTCGCGTTCTGTGATTCTATGAAATGGCCAGAAACTGAAACCCCATGTGCAGGAGGGGGCCTTTGCTCCACAGTCACTCTGAGAAGATCATCACATCCCTAACCTCCTCAACTTTCAGTCAATCAACCGTGCGATGACTTAGCAAATCTTGTTTGCTTGCTCTGCTTTCCTCAAGTCTTCCAGCATAAAAATCTGTAGACAATGACCCAGATGCTTTCAACTCTTTAATCAACTGCGTTAAGTTGAGCTGTTTGCCAGAAATCTGTTTCCCAGTTCCCTGACCTGCTTTTCAGCCTCTCCTGGGATCCTCAGTGACCACTTCACCCCAATATTTTCACATTCTTGTTCAAGTCTCTAAAATTAAGCACTTGGCAATGGTCTGTCAAGACCCTCACAGAATAGCAAGATTTCTCTTAACTCTTACAGATCCTCTGTTCACCTCTGCTAGCAATTTTGGCAATGATTCCTCATTCCTCTGACACTCTTCCCAAGACATGCATTCATGGCCCTCAATGTCTTTCCTAGCATGTGAATATTCTTTAAATGTAGACTGATGGTCTGACCAAGTTTAAGACAGCAATCCAGACCACTCTGTGTTCTCTCTAGCGAGGTGGGTGCTGGTCTCTTCTCCCAAGTAACAAGTGATGGAACAAGAGGAAATGGTCTCAAGTTGCACCAGGGCAGGTTCTGATTAGTCATCAGGAAAAATTCCTTCACAGAAAAGGGCTCTCAGGCCCTGGCAGAGGCTGCCCAGGGAAGTGCTGGAGTCCCCATCCCTGGAGGTTTTTAAAAGACAGGCAGATGAGGTGCTCAGGGATCCAGCTTAGTAGAGGACAGGGACAGTTGGACTTGATGATCTCAAACATCTTCTCCAACCAAGTGATTCTAAGATTCTTTCAAGCACCCTCTGCAGGTATTTTAATTGCACTGTCAAGGCCGATTAAAGCATTACAGTGCCTTGGACCGAAACCAATCCTGGATGAGCTCCACAAGTAGCAACGTGGCTCAGCACCACCTTCCAACGAGCAGCCACATCCTCAGACCAGCTGTGACATGTCTTGGTAGTTTATGAAAATTCAAATATTAGATCACATGGAGTCATATGTCCTGGAGAAAACCACCCTTATCAGCAAAGCTGTCTTTAAGCACAACAAAAGTTGGCAAAAGCAAGCTTTTTGGCAAGAATTAGCTTCCACGAAGTCCCAAGCTGACACATAAATAACCACATTCAGCAGATAAAATAGAAGATATTACCTGTATGTTACAGCATCTAAAAAGTCTCCAGCGCTGAAGTCAAGCAACTTGTAGCCCTCTCGCTTAAAGGCCAGGACTGCATTGGGTCCAAGCCAGACACTGCCATCCATCCTTGGTGTGAAATGAAACCCCAGAAAAGGGAACCGAGGATCAGGAACCTAAAGCAGGATGCAACAGTTACAAAACAGTCAGAGAAACAGCCACACAATCACTCATGTCAACAAACTCATCTAGAAAACATTCATAAGGAGGAAAGTACAAGCATTTATAGCTTATTGTGTGAGAGAGTGGATAAACCAAACCCAAGCGCAGCAGGAACTGTCATCCCAATAAATTGAAACAACCATTTTTAAACAAAAAAGTGAAAAAGGAAATTCGTAATTTTATTTCCAAGCACTATAACAAAATTCAATTCATATAATCATACAGTGGGCGCCTGCACTGGTTCTTCTGCTTGTTAATTTTGCAGTTACAGCATGGAATTCCTCAAATTAAAATATTGAGGAACAGTAAAGCTGCATCTTAGGTAAAAGCAAAACAAACAACAAGAAAAGAAGCGCACAGGATTTCTCAGGATATAAATCAACCCACCAGAAAATCGACACGCTATTCACCAGCAGCGATTATACAGCAATAAAACAGGTTATAAAATATTAGGAAAGCCTCACTGTTCCTTCATTGCTCAACACAACACACACTCAGCAAGCCTGAGCAGTGCTAACAGTAAGTACCTGCAGTTTCTTTTTTGTCTGCAAATGGAATACAGTGTAATTGTGTGCGAAGGCTGAAGCAGAAATAACCTATGTGCAGGTACAGCTATGAAATGTGCTGGTACTGCAAGATCTTCAGCTGCTTAGAAATGGTGACTACAGAGATGATGGTGTTATAGGCTGAAAAGAAGCAAGTATTGGGTATTTCTCAAAACCCAGTATTGCTGTGACTAAGAATTCTTTCAAGATCTTTTCTTTTTCTGTATTCACTGCGCTGGTTGTCCTGTTAAAAACATGCTTTTAATACTTTTGAAGCTTAGTGCAACAACTTCACAACTGCATTACATTTCTGGTAACTTATCACCAAGTCACACAGATTTTGAATCTCATTACCATGTTTGGCCACAACAAAAACTTTCACAGGGTACAAGCTGTCCTCAAACAAGGCAGAAAGGTACCCTCGTATCCCAGCGTGTTCCTTCCTCCCATCCCAAGTCAGGATCCCGGATCCCTCTCACTTGACTCCAGGTGAGAAGAGGCCACACAAACATCCAGTGCCTGAGGTTCCACAATCTCCCCTGGGCAACCTGCTCCAACATTTAGCTGACAAATCCACACTCATATTCAGAAAGGCAGAGTTTCAACATTTTGTATGGATTAATTAAAATGCTCCCTGAGGAATTTTCTCTTCCTACTTGCTAACTTCACCTTCTATCTGGGACGGTTCCTCTTCATCACACTATTTGTCTGTATTAGACGGCAGAAATCTTGTCCTTTTCCTCCTAAGTCTATTTTTGCTCATGCAAAGTAAAGCTAAACCCAAGATGAGGTTAAGAGGGATCTGAATCCCATTAGCACCCAAGATTAAGCCCTATATCTAACTAATTGGTTATTTACTGTTGTCTCTCATTTACCGCTGAATCCTGCCTACAGATTTATTTTATAACACAAAGAAAACAGACAGGCTTTTGTGGGCATATGGCTATTGTGCTAAATGTTTCACTCTTTGCGTATTAAAAAACCAAAAAAACCCACAAACCAAAAATCTCCAAACAATTTGCAATAATTTCCCACTTGGTAGGGTCTACCTATTCCTCAAGGATTAACAAAACCAAGCTGTTCTGTCAGAAAGCAACTAAATCTGCGTCCACGTGTTGTGCATCCCCATCTGCAGCCCAAGAGAAGTAACAGTGTCATGTTGTCCTTATTTCTGTAGTTTTAGCTGTTCTTGGAGTGAAAGACGCCCTAGGGAGTACGTACTGGGTAAATATTCCCTTTCACCATGTAGCACTTCTCTGGTTTGAGCATCAAATAGTCTCCACGGAAGGGCACAATGCGAGGTTCGGAGCTGCAGCCGCTGATCTCGGACAGGCGGTCAGAGTAAAGCCCTGCACAGGTCACAACGTGCTGACAGTAGATTTCCTCACCCTGTGGAAAACAAAACAAACCAACACACAAAAATTAAATGTATCTACTAAAAAACACCCATCATCTACAGGCCTTGGGGAAAAAAAAAGAGTCAAGACTGGAAAGACAAGCAACCATATCTTCAAAATGAGGCAAAAACATGTTTTGTTTAATCCTTTATAATATTCTCTTTTACTCCCTGGAGGAGAATTATCCAAAAAATGGCAATTCATTGGACAGGTAGGACTGGCAGAATCTTTATAGGTGGGGATAGGAAGGAAAAAAAGACTAAAAAAGCAACATGGCACTGATTCTGAGGTTGCCTCCAGGTTCACTTCCCAGAACACGGAGCGTCCCAAGAATGCTCACAGTACAGGGCAGAGCCCAGCGCATCATCAGCATCAAGAACCTTGCGCCTCCAGCAAACCAAGAGTCTGCCTTGGGTGCTCCCTCGCCTCTACATCCTGCACAGACCTGTGGACAGGCCAGTTTGCAGTGCCCTGGCCAGCTTCCCAAGTGCAGCACCTTTGGGCAAAAAGGGTTAAAAAAAATTTCACCCCCACACTGGGAGCATCACCATATTTAGCAGTGGTTTATCCAGAAAGCTACACAAGTTCAGGCACATGGTTATGGAGACCTGTTGAACTGTTAAACACCTCACTGTCTAAATAAATAAGTAAAAATCAATATCAGCTATCTGCCTGTGTATCAGCACAGGAAGGACATGGAGCTGTTGGAGCGGATCCACAAAAAGCTCCATAAAGACGATCCGAGGGCTGGAGCACCTCCAATGCAAGGACAGTCTGGGAGAGTTGGGGTTGTTCAGCCTGGAGAAGAGAAGACTCTGGGGAGACCTTAGAGCAGCCTCCCGGTGCTGAAAGGGGCTGCAGGGAGGGGCTCTTGATCAGGGAGTGCAGGGACAGGACAAGGGGTAACAGTTTTAAGCTGAAAGAGGGGAGACTGAGGTAGGATCTTAGGAAGAAATGTTTTGCTGTGACGGTGGGGAAGCCCAGGTTGCCCAGGGAAGCTGTGGCTGCCCCATCCCTGGAGGTGTTCCAGGCCAGGTTGGATGGGGCCTGGAGCCCCCTGATCCAGTGGGAGGTGTCCCTGCCCATGGCAGGGGGGGTGGGACCGGGCTTTGAGGTCCCTTCCCACCCAAACCATACTATGATGTAGTTCACAGTGGTTGTTTTCAAACACCCTGGGTTTTTTTCTGCAACTAAAAATGTTTCCATAAAAATGAGAGAGCAGAAATAGAACAAGAAAGCAGCAGCACTAACTTTAAAAACTCCTGGGGGGGGAGAGGGGGGCAAAGCTTGTTTCTCTTTGTTTGTCTCCCCTGCTAGAAGTGCCCCAGTGTTCTCTCCGGGAAGTGAAACATTTACAGCTGCATTTTCTGTGCAACATCAGCGAACCCGCACCTGTTTTACTAACCTAGCTCGTGGTGTGCCGATTCTATAAGCCTCCTTATCGTTTCTATAGATGCTGAAGACCAAAAGCAAACACAACAATAGGTGTTTCTCACCAAATGAATAAGTCAAAGACATCCTTGGAAACAACAAGCATAATAATGTGTAAAACGAGAAGATAAGGGACACATACAGTTACACCTAAGTCAGGCAGCAGAATTAAATGTTATACTTAAACCAGTATTCCCAGTACACAGTAAAATCTGAACATTCTTATAGAATCATAGAATGGTTTGAGTTGGAAAGGACCTCAAAGCCCACCCAGTCCCACCCCCTGCCATGGGCAGGGACACCTCCCACTGGATCACAGTGCTCAGAGCCCCATCCAACCTGGCCTTGGACACTTCCAGGAATGGGGCAGCCACCTCTGGGCAAGCTGGGCCAAGGCCTCACCACTCTCATCATGAAGAATTTCTTCCTAATGTCTAATCCAAATCTTACCCCCTTCCAATTTAAAGCCATTCCCCTCATCCCATCACTCCAGGCTGGAGCTCCTGGAGCTCATTTCAGTCCTGGGAGCTGCTCTAAGGTCTCCCCAGAGCCTTCTCTTCTCCAGGCTGAACAACCCCAACTCTCTCAGCCTGTCCTCAGAGCAGAGGTGTTCCAGCCCTCAGATCATCTCCATGGCCTCCTCTCGACCATTTCCAACAGTTCTGTATCCTTCTTATATTGGGTGTTCCAGAACTGGACACAGGACTCCAGGTTGGTTCTCACAGAGCGGAGCAGAGGGAAAGGTTCACCTCTCTTGACCTGCTGGCCATGCTTCTTTGGATGCAGCCCGGGACATGGTTTGGCCTCCTGGGCTGTGAGTGCACATTGCCAGCTCATATTGAGCTTCTCAAAGAGCACCCCAAGTCCTTCTCCTCAGGGCTGCTCTCAATCACGTTCTCCCACAGCCTGTATTGAAACCACGGATTGCCCTGACCCAGGTGTGGGACCTTGCACTTGGCCTTGTTGAACTGACTGTAGCTGTTTGATAAGAGCAGTCCTAGATGACAGAGATCGCATTAATGAACAGCAGCTTTTTAACTTTTTCTGGAGAGCTGAGGAATCCACAAGGGCTCCACAAAAATTCTTAAGAAATGTAGAAATAGGTTCCAATTACACAAGTAATTCTTCAGCTGAGTTCTTACCTTTGAGTTCTTCACAACGATTGGGTATTTGAGCCCTGTAACAAAATTAGACAAGAGAAGGGATTAATAGAAAATTTAATAGAAAACTGACTGAATAAGCAGTTTGTCTCCATGATGGATTCCTCCACTGGAGGATTTTCAAGCTATGGAGCAGCTTCTGTTGGACAGAACTGATATTGTTGGGCATAACTACATTTATGAATTAACAAGGGGTTTTATTCTTCCGTGTGTGAGTCCCCAAGGATCAAGCCTGCTTTCCAGGACAAACAAAAAGCACTGTCACAAGAATACAAATGCAATATTCGGCTAAATCTGATTTCAGGACAAGGGAACTTCCTCAGTGTTACTATCATTTTCTTCCATCAGCTTTAAATGTTTCAGCTGAAGGGTGACCTTCCTGCTTGCTCACTCCTCTCACCAACATAATTTTGCCTCTTCACACAGTATCACACAGTATTGTAAGGTTGGAAGAGACCTTTGAGATCATCGAGTCCAACCTATGGCCCAACACCCACCTCTTGTCTCATCCCTATGAAAGAGAAAGGTTCGAAAACATGATTTCCATTAAAGGAAACGTGTTCTGAACAAAATATTTGGCAGGACTGTAGTGAACGTAGGGAAAAAATCTGCCTTACCATCTACACTTTCTGAAGGACTTTCTTTAGCCATCTCCATGTTTGTAACTTCAAAATCCATCAAGATGGTCCCACCGGCCGCCTGGAAGTCTTTGGCATAGGACTGGGCCACTTGTTTGTAATTCACAATGCCAGTGTATGGAGAATCAAGGGCCATCAGACCCTGAAACAGTATTAAGACAGAGAAGAACAGCGACCGATGTATGTGGACTTTGGTCTTCAATACACAGAACATTTCATGCATTAAAAAATATGGGCACCTGAGAAACTGAGTTCTTATATGCCAAACAGCAACTCACCCTGCAGAAGGGTTCCTTCTCTTTTATTTCTTTTGCTCCAATCAGTTTCAGACCTCGGACATTGTTCTGCAGCCCTCTCTCATACAGAGCTTTGAGCCTTGGAATTTCCTCTTGTTCAACGGCGACAATCAGCTTCAGAAAAGATAACAAGGTGCACGAGTGAGCAAAGTACACAAAGCCCGCTCAGGTTTGGCGTCAGGCCCAAGCCAATAAGTGAGCAATAGTGAACAAGCGAACAGCAAGTTATAATTCAAGGGGGAGGAATGGGGCTTGTGCCATCAGTTGCACAAGATTCTATAAATATCTATTACTGAGAAAGCATCAATCAGAAAATCAGAGAATGGTT
>VWPV01031577.1:0-20428 GCA_013389885.1 Geococcyx californianus
TGTGATACTGTGAAAAGCTAAAAGCACTTAAAATCACATAAAAAAACCTCAGTAACATTTATTTTAGCATTTCTTCTTAGCCCAATCAACAAACTTAAACTTATTTTCTCATTTAACTGTCATGGTCTATTTTAAAATGAAATACAGTGAAGGCAAGATAAGCAGGATATGTGGACAAAATTTCACCTCTGCTTGTGTTGTGAGTTTGTCAGCCTTACAATAAGTGCTGTCATCATGTGTAAAGATAAAAGAACTGGGATGAAATTTGGAGGTGTTTTAATCAAACTCGCACTTCAGCTACAAGCTATGGAGAACAAATTGAAGTTTACTTAGCACAGCTCTTGCCACAGTTTTCTGGCAAAGCTTTTGTTCTTAATGCTCTATTACTATACCAACATTCACTTTCTGTCTGGTTCCCAGAGTAAGTTTTGAGTAGTTGCTATGGCACATAATTTTAAAATGGCTTCTTTCTCAGGTTCTGCCAAAGGAGAAAAAGATCGTTTTAAGGGCAAAACCTGTAAGATGAGAATGCCAGGTTTAACCCACAGAAATATTTAGATATTTTGCATTCAATCCATTGCAGCAAGAGTTGCTGCAGGCCAGTAACAGAACTGGACACTGGGAAGCTGGAGACCTCAGCTCTTCAGGGCTACTGTAATGCTAATACAAGTATTGATTCTGGGCTACTTTCTCTCAGCAGGAATGTAAAGAAAATGCAAGCAACATTTCCAAACAACAAAGATTTAAGGTGGAACAGAATTCTGAAGAAAATATACGCTAACTGTTGTTGATAAGTATGCTAAGAGAACTTGTAACAGAATTTAATAAAGTGAAAAAGAATTTTGAGTAAATATCTTGAAGTGTTTTTTTAGTCATGTTTATTGGTGGGAATGATTATGCGTAAATTTGCTTTAAATCTGAGCTTCAGAAGTTTTATTATTAATCAATTCACTGCAGCACTTTGAGCCAAGAGTTTTATAAAAATAATCCTCCTGCAAAAACTGTAACAGACAATAGACAGCCTCATGACAAGTCTACATCTTGCAGGTAAAATTCCACTAGCAAAAGGTCAGGTCTGGTAAACTCCTCCAGAATAAGTTGAGAAAACAAAGACACTGACTGTTGTTCCATCAGCTCTCAGCTGGGATGCTAGCCAGAATTGCTAGAGATGCTACTGGAGTAAGGAAGAACTGTGTGTACCCTATATGTAATTTTAACATACTATATGCAATTGTATTTTAGTTAATATAATGCTTTGTCCTACCTTATAGCTGACAATATAAACCAGTGGTATCTCACAATCTCTGTTTTTAAACATAGTTTTGTTAGTAGTCATTTGCTGAGTATCAGTTGAAAGACAAACAAGTTTTCTAAACTCGAATATCTATTGTTACCTTACTATCTCAGTATAAAACAACTGACTGAATAATTCAAATTTGAAAGGTTTTGAGTGCTCCTGAAGGCAAGAGAAAAAAGTAGATGCTTGGATAGTTAGAATGCAGAGTGCCTGTTGAGGGATCTAACTTCTGATATGCATTTTTTAAGATCATTGGCTTATACAACCAATGATTTGCAAAGACATAAGAGTTTCTTTTATAGGGAAGTCAGAGAACTGTGCTCAAATTATGAAGACTTTGTACCAGCAGATTGCATGCATTTCACATTTCTCTGTGTACCCTACTAAAAGAAAGAGGGTCAAATTATTACACTGGAGTGCTTTATTGCACTGATGTGAAGTGTTGTTTTCCATGAGTTGGTTTGGATTTGCAAGACTGGGACAAGGACAAGAGCAGTTTTGTCCACATTATGTACAACTTACATAATCTTCAGAGTAGAAGGGAAAGAATAAACAAGTGTGTTTATTTAGATCACTGCAGAGGATAGGAGTTGGCCACCAGTTCTGGCCTCCAGCAAATGTGGGAGGCTTCAGTACAGTGTTGAGACCTGGAAAGATATTTGATAAAAGTTTTGGGGAAAAAAAAGTAGTTCTTGAAAATCAAGTGTATGAAAGTCTCAATAAAAAGGACAGGTGAATTTTGTAGTAATAACACCCAAATACTGATGAGTTGTGAAGCATTTATGGCTGAGATAATGAGAAAATATTCTAATTTTTGGAAAGAAACTCTTTATATAGCTGCCGTCTCATAAAAAAATTCAGGAGCAACATGGAACATGGTCCTCACTTCAGAGCATTTACTGTCTAGAAGATGGATGTGCAAAAGAATTCATTGCCAAATAAGATTTCTTTTTCTCTTTCAGTTTAGTAATTGTTTCACTCATTACCTTTCTTGGCATTGTGAAAGGAGCAATTCTTTTGGAAGGCTATGAATAATTAAAGGTCATCATATGAAAACAATGAGATTTTTTATCCCTGTATGTATACTGCTACCAGAGAGAACGGTCAGGGAGATACACATGTTTTTGCTGAGACAACATTTTGAGGGGTTTATTTTGTTCTTATGCACATGAGTAGCTGCCAACAAGAAGACATGTGAATGGGAGGAGGGACATGGACAGGACTTAAAGTTTCATCATCAGTTAAGAACAAGATATTTAGAGAAGTACTCATGTCTGGAGGAATGGGATGCTGGGAGGCTGATCAATATCTAGAGAGGCTTTAGAGACATTCTTTTGCTATAGAAGAATAAATAGAAACATAAAGGAAAAACCAAATCAGTCTTAGATTCTGTAAAGGTAATGTATGCTCATCCCCAAGAAGATTAAACTCACTCCAATTTCATTTAGTCACATTTCAAACACCCAGGAGAGTATAGGAATTCATCGAGTCCCAGTGGAATGGGGCAGCAACAGAACTTAGCTTCATACATTTGTTAGAAGTGTAGGAATGTTAAAAAAAAATATATAATGGCAGAGTAGGAATTAAGGGAAAGTGAAATTATTTAAGAATATTATTGTTTAATGAATCCTTCCCACATTCTTTATCTACTTTATCATATCCACCAGCTAAGAGATTCTCTATGAATTAATGAATTTATGGCTTAGGTATTGTTGGTTCATTCACTCTGAAAAAAGGGAGGACTGAAGTGGTGAATAAGACTTTGAAGAAAACACTCCCAGTGGATTTTTTATTTTCAAATCCATAACATTTCTTTCACTTGGGAATAATGTTATCTGCTTATGTAGTATACGGAGAAAGGACTTGGGCCGGAAATGTTCACAGCACAGAGAGAACAATTGGCGGACAGCACTATAATTGCAAAGAGACTCAGTATTTTATCCTTTGCAGGCATTATTGTTCACCTTATTTTCTACATCAGTCATTCTCTGAATGGTACTGACTTTGGTATTGCAATATCTGAGAGCCTTTCACATACCTTCATTTAATTAGCCACAGAACTCTCTCCTGCAATTCAGAGAAATCACATTAACTGCATTTCCAGCAGAGAACTGAAACACAGAGAGCTTAAGTAACCTGTCAGAGATGACACGGGAAGACTGGTGGAACAGGAAGCAAACAGCCTGCAAGGCTTCAGCCACAGCTCCCATTTCCCTCCTCAGCTCGCTACTCTCACCACCTGCCTCTAAAGCCCCCTCATGCAGCCAGAGCTAATGCACCGATAGGGAGGCTGGATGGTTTTATAGCAGCATGTAGAGTTACTGGAAGTGAGTTTATTGCTTTCTAATGGCTCAAGTCATTTGTCCTTCAGTATTAATGTTGGAGCAGGCATCCAGTGAGTTGAAACAGCTAAAGCTAAAGCTGAAACACAGCTTTAGTAATGCACTTGGCTTGCAACAATGGAAAGCAAAACAAGAGTTCATCCCAACATCCTCACAGCGTTTCTCTGAATGTATGAGTGAATGAACGGTCTGAACAACCCTCAGATATTCTCTTTTCCAGTCCCCATTTATAGAACTTAGCTTTCTGTATTCTTGCTCCCATGCTACTTAACAAGAAAGATTAAGCAGTATAATAGAAATCAGAGTAGCTGTAACATTTGAGTAGGCATAAAGTCTGTTGTTATAATAAGAAAAATATTGTAGCCCAGATGACGGTTATACTTGCTACACATCAAGCAAAAGCATAGATGTCCCAGAAAAGACCTTCCTCATCTGTTAACTAAAGACACTTGTGAATTGGGACAGCTCAACTGCGAGCCACTGGCCAACTAACACCTAGTGAGGCTCAGTGGAGAAAGCATGAAGCTCAGCTTTGGTATCTGTGCTCTACATAGCCGAACCTTTCTGCTGCAAAATGAACAGTCTGGACACACCAAAAGCAGGACTCAGGGTGTGTTTTTTCTTCTGTGTCTCTGGAATTGCTCATCTCTCAGCTCTGCTAGGCGATATTGCAGAGACTGCAGTAGTACCTGTGCATTTTCAGCAGACATGAACACAGGACTTTGTTTTCCTCTTCTTCACTGGCAGCTGCACCCTGTACCGGAGGGTTGATTGCTGCACAAGCACACATCTTTGTGAAAGTGTGAAGACAATGAAAGTTGCAGAAACACTTAAGCATGTCCTTCCCACATGCATTTCCAAGCTCTGGACCATCTCTAGCTACTAAATAACTCTGTCACATAAACTGCAAAGAAGAGGTCCTGTCTTCCTGTCTTTATATCTCTATGGAGACAAGCCATGACTGTCTGTGACCTTGCTCATGACATATAAAAGCAGCACTTCAATCACAGTCACTCTTCCAATTTTATTCATTGCTTGAGCATGAATTCTTCAGGATTAATTACATCTAATCCTGTGTGACTTGAACACATGAGCAAACTAAAAGTTCATCATCAAGACAGGAACTGAATGAGAAACTGGTTGGCAAGTTGTCATGATTTAACCCAGTAGGCAGGTAAGCATTACAGAGCTGCTCACTTAATCCCTTACCAGGTGGGATGGGAAGGGTGAGGGTGCAAAAACTCAGGTTGAGATATAGACACTGTAAACTTAAAAAAAAAGGATGGGGGTGGGGGCAGGGGGGTGGGGGGAGGCGGGAACGACACAATCCCCAAGAAAAAAGTATGAAACAAGTACAAAAAAGTTCCAAGTTGTTCACCATCAACTGATCAATGACCAGCCAGCTCCTGAGCAATGGCAGTTCTGGCCAACCTATCCAGGAAAGAGGTAGAATATGCAGGATCTCACTTTAATATAAAAGTAGTTGTGAGAGGGGAGATTCTCCTCACCTTTATTTTAAGCTAGGGAGAAAACAGGATGCAATGGACCATGCCGTGATGGAATTGTCTCACTTCACGAGGAGGGAGGGCAGCAAGATAAGACGGGCTTTGAAGAAGCAAATTTTAATAGTCTCAGGCACTGGTGAGGCAATCAAACTGCAAACAGAGTAGATGGCTGCTTCTTTAAAGCAATTTTCTTAAGAGCATGACTGCCAAATATCCACAGAGGGGGAGAGGAATAAGAATTTAGATAGCGGTTAGTGTGGCTAATCACTGAGCTATTCATTGACTCAGCTTCAAGAGGGCACACAAAGAAAGATAAGAAAAAATTGGTGAATGCAACTCCAAAATATAAACATAAGGATATAGGGAGATTAGGAAAAGGAAGTCACAAAGTTAGATACCTTCTATCTCTGTTCATAGCACTATTTCTTATTAGCTTCTGTAGGAACACCAGTAATAAGGAAAGGAATAGGAAACATGTTATCCATTATTGGTTGAGTGGGAAAGCTATTAACTGATTATGCTTAATGTCATTTGTTTGCATCCATGTTAAATGGGGGTTTGGTTCCCCTAGTTAAAAGATCAACTGCAATCAATTGACTAATCATTTCAGAGCAGTGACAAAGGAACAAGATGCACATGGGTGAGTATTGTAGCCACAGCGAGCATGGAGCTGTGGGAAGCTGCAGAATATGTGAGCTTTCGGGAGTCTGGAAAAGGCACAGATGCTGCTGAACTTACGTGAGAGGGCAGAGAAGAGCTAGGCAATTGCCAGTCTTCATTTCTCAGAAAGACCCTGCAACAAATAATTTTTTTTGAAACTTAGAAAAACTAGATGTAATAACTCTCATGGGTTTACTGAGATTACTTAGGAATCCAACAAGACAGTTTCATGGAAGACAGATTGCATTATAGTTGCCAGCTGAATATGGGGGAGGAATTGTATGGTTTTGAAAAGAAAAGCAGGTAAACACCGTCCCTAAACAGGAAGATAACCTGCAAACAAGGCAAGGAATTGTCTGCTTCTCTCAGCTGTGGGAAGGTTGGCTCTGGGTTCCTGTGATCAGTTTTTAGTGCTAAAGAGAGCATGTTTGGGAGAAGATATGGCTTATGAGGAAAAATCAAATAAATTGATGTTGTTTAGTCTGTAGAGACTGGTGTATAGGTATGACACAGAGAGAGGTGGCTGCCAAAAGGAAGAGAAGAAGCTGAACTCTGCCTGCCATGGACTGGGTGGGAAGCCATGGGCTTGCACCACTGTTGGGAAGCTGAGAGCTGTCAGAACCTGTTCAGACTGGCAGGAACCTGCTCCCTGAGACACCTTTCAGCTCTGCATCCTCTGAGTCTCTGCAACAACCAGAGTTCAAAGAACCTGGCAGCCCAACAGCCCTGTGGAAACACTGTGAGTGGGTCTGAAAGGGCTGAATGAGAAAAAACAGGTTTTCCAGACCAAGGCTCCCTGATGGCATTGCAGCTTCTTGAGGATAGACTGTGTGTAACGACTGTTGTGGCAAGCTGAATAGTCTTGCAGGCGTTTCTTGTACAGATCCTTGGAAACTTTGGTGGGCACTAATGTCACACAATGTCCACAACAAGCCCTCTGGGCAAGCCAAGACCATGCTTCCTGCAGCTCCTCTGCATGGCAGAGGGCCCAGAGCTGAGATCCTAGTGCACTCCCCAGAGCTCTGAGGCTTTTGTGTGAATTACAGCAGTGAGTCTGAGCAGCTCCCAAATAAAAAGCCCACTTACATAAATTTCTGTAAAGATCTTGTGACTGCTTTTCTCATTTGTCATGAATATGGTGCTGATGCAGAGACAGAAGGAGATGAGGAAAGCAAGGAATGCTTGCTATTTGTGGGAAATATCTATACAGCCAAATTACCTGCAAGACATGAGTCCCTGAGGGCACAGATATTTGTCACAACATGCTACTGCCAAATGTTACCTCTAATTATTGTAGTCCAGTCTTGCCAAATCAGCTTAGCCAGCAGAACCACATATTTAGAAGACAGCAAGACCTCTTCCCCACACAAAAGGCTAGATCTTTTCACTGCAGATGGACAGAGCAATGACAGAATGAGGCCCCTTCTGCAGCAGACACTTCAGCACACAGAAATCACACAGTTGCTATTTGAATGGCTGAATTCTCTGAAATGTTAAATTTAATAAAATAAGAAATGTATGTTGCGCAAGTGAAAGTTAACTCTGTGAAAGTCTGCAGCAGCAGCAGCAGCCCAAAGGATGAGTCCAGCTCAGGAGATGCGCATAAAGTCACTCTAAACTGAAGAGGTGACTCAGGTCCTGGTACCACTCCAGGTGTAACATCCTAGGTTGGGTGTGGCTGGTGTCCAAAAATCCTGTGTGCATTTTAGAGTATGCACTGCCTTCTGTATTGCCAGTAGTAGTGTTAGTAGCAAGCTCAGAAAAGTTTTTATTTATATAAAATGCAGTTTCAACATAGGTGTATTGTGAAGATAAGACCAGAATGCAGAGTACAGTATTTGCAAATCAGGCAAAATCTTCCCATGTAGCCTTTGACACACAGCAGTAACCTTCCGTTTTAACATGCAAAGTTTGCCTTGGTCAGACTGCTGAGCTGAAAAAAACACATATGCCACCCTCCGTGCCTGAAAGTAACATTGGCAATTTTACAAGTGGCTAAACTAAGCCTGGAGGACTCTAGATTTCCGAGACGTAAACTAACCATCTCTAATAGGTCCTTTCCATCTCCAGCTTCTCTGAAGTTACAAGTCTTTGAAGACAGTGACTGACAGGCTCATTAACACTGAACAGCCTCAAATGCACACCAAATAACTCAGCGAGCTAATTAGAGGAATGCTGGTACAAAGAGAACATGACAATAAAATATTTCTGACATTAATTAGAGGAAGAAAATAAGCAAGGCTGATCTTCCTGAAAGAAATGTGAGTTTAGAGCGAGCAATCCAGCAGGATGCTAGGCACTCAGGGCTGCTTTGAGGCATGGTCCCAGGGTGATGTTGCAGAATAACATGGAACCCAAACATGGGGCTCCCAGCGCGATGGAGGGGTGCACTGCAAAGAGATACCTGGGGGAAAAAAAGGGAGGGGGAATTAGCCTGCAGAAAGGACATGTCTGAAAGAAAGATTGATTCCTTTCTGTTTGTCTCCAGTCTGATACACAGGTCTTAATTCAAGCAGGCTAAGGTGAAATCACAGTATCACAAGGCTGGAAAAGTCCTTTGAGAAATGCAGAGTAAGAGGGAGGAAAGCAAATCTAGCTCCAAAATAAGCAAAATTCAGGCTAAGAGTAAGGAAGTATGAGAAACATAGGGCAACTGTGGGGCTTGAGTGGTACTAACATGCATTGCTGTGCATCTGAACTGTCTCCCACAACATTTAAAAAATGCAGTAATGTTTTTTCCCACTCCTGTTCTCTGGTTCTATAATTGTTTCCAATTAGATGTCTCCAGGACCCTTTTTTTTCCCAGATGAGTTCCTAAAGTTTCACATGTTCATTTTTCTTTTCTTTGGGGGTTGGTGGTGGTGGCCCTGCCCCTTGTGATATTCAGGGTTGAGCAGAGCCCTGCAGAGGGGCAGCCCCAGTGGCCGCCTCTCCTCCAACCCTCATCCAGACCAGGCTGGCTGTGCTGATCTCATCTCCGTCCACACACACCCAGAGACAAGAAAAGTGTTACCCAAAACTGCTGGCATCACGCTAGGAGAAAGCAACATCGAGTGATAGCTACTGCAAGGGTCTCCAAAGATCTTGATGTGGTGGGAGCACAGCAGCTGTCCTGCCCCAACAGCTCTGAGCATGGAGAGAAAAGGACAAGTAGCTGCTGATGTCTTTCCTTTTTTAAATAAAAGAGAAAGAAAAGTGCCAGTAACTTTTAGAAACCAACACTATGGATGTAATGAGTTCAGCAGAAGAGTGTAAATGCTGTGTGCATCTAGAAAGGTGGTACAATTTAGCTTCCTAAACCAGGAAAATGATGTGGTTTCACAATTAATTCTTTCTTTTCATATCTACTATCTCATTTGACCCCAACATGACATGTGGCTTCTCTTATTTTGAGGTTACAATTAAGAATTTTCTTTTCTCATTTAAAATCAATGGATCTTCAGTGTGTAAAATATTCTGTTTTTCTTAACATTCTCTATTTTTCCCGTAGCAACTGATTGCAACATTTGTCATAATTTTTTTATGCTTATTTCTGATTTAATAGCTTGGATGAAGCCCGACAGCTTGATTTGTATAGAGACTAGAACAGTATAAATAACAGAAAGCTCACCCCAAAAAAGTCACCAGGGAGAATATGTTGTTTTTTCTAGAGGATTTTATCACCACCACATCTGAGTAGAGTTTTTATATTTAATGGCCACAGAAAAAAAGAACTGTTATCCTGCACAGCACAGTGTATATGTTGCATAAGACTCCCTGAAAGCACAGGAGATGGTCGGCCAGCTGTCAAGGTTATATTAGGAAACCCTGTCCAAAGAAATATGTTCTGCATAAAGCTTAAAAGCAGGTGATGTGACAGCCTTCTGACGAAGGTGAATTTCAGCAGGAAAAACCTGTCACATCCCAGCAGCTGCAATGTAGTCCTTCCCAGCTGAAGCAGCCAGAGCCCCCTTGTCAGCTCCAGTCACCATCGTGGAATTGAGCCCTGTTTCTTTCAGAGGTATAAGAAGTAACTAAAGCTTTGCATTTTTCATCTGCAAACCAAAGTTGAAAGCGCAGAAACTTGACTTGGGGAACAAGATGAAGAAATTAGAGTATTTTCATTCCTTTTTCTGTATTACTCAGATGTTTTTCTTGCAAAGCTCTAAGAAATGGGCTCTTGCTTAATCAGATTAATCAGAATTAGGAATGTGAAGGTTTTAGCATGCTCTTGGGATAGCCACTGTTTTGAAATAATAATAAAGAGATTGTTGATTTTAACAGTGGATAAAATTCCCTGAATCCTCTGCCAGTGTAATATCCTGTTGCTTCCTTGAATTTGGCCCCATGCACATGTAGACGAAGAGCTGCATGGCAGGAACATGCTTGTCCCAACAAGGAGAATGGAGACTCCTAGCCATAAGAAAAAGTCTCCTAAGGCAGATCACGCAAGGAAATAAAACCAGAAATTGCATAGCCTCCAATGGCATGCTCCACTGAAACCAAGCAGCTCCATTTCTCTCAGAGCTGGAAAACAGCACCTGCAGGTCAACATAGCTGGCAAATGACAAAGCAGTTTGGTGTTTAAGTGAGGAGAAACAGAGACAGAAAAGTGATAAAAGCTGCTTCTTAAGAGAAAATTTAGTCAAGCAACATACTCGAGGGTTTTCCAGTGCAAGCATCTCCTGACTACAGCCAGGCCCCAGGAGAAGGACATCTTTAAATATGCCAAAAATCCTCAGGGAATGTGGGCACACCAATTATTCATTTCTCAGATACAAGAAGGGCAGCATCCCTACCACTCTGCAGTCAAAGCACTTCTGAGCCTGTTCACAAAGAAGCAGTGTCTTCCCATGGCAGAACAGTCAGTACTGAACACTGCAATTGTTTTCCTATCTTGACTTCTTTATATCATATTCTTTTTCTCAGAGAGTGGTTCCTTATTTTCCTTATTTTCCTCACTTTTGTGGGAAGTTTCCTATCTGTTTTTTTTACCTCCACCGCAATTTCAAAACATATAAAGAGCTGTGAGTACCTGTTCTATTGCAAAATCATAGGGAAATCTTCACATCTTCAAAAAATCCCAGAAGCAAACAATGAAATATCAAGCATAGAAACACAAACACATATTCCCAATTCTCCCTCCAAATATAAAAACCTGACATAAGATGGAAAAAGAAAGCTTTGAATTTTTTCCTGCATTTTTATCACTTCACTTTTTGGAGCTAAAACCAAGCTTTGAGATGAGAAGTTCAAAATCTGGGAACTTCGAAACCCTTATCCAATAATTCTTGCGGATTCACTTATTTCGAGTGACAGAAGGAAGTAAAAAGGCAATAACCTGATTTAAGTAATTAAACACATGAACTGTTACCTGCAATTATTTGGGGTCTTTATGAATCATTACTTTCGTTATGCAATGGAGGACTACTATTTTTCTGGAGAACAGGGGAGCCAGACAAAGGAGGCTATTTCAAGGGATGTAACTACTGAACTAGACAAATTTGATTACAAATGTGTTTCCAGCCATTTTCAGCTAAAGAAAGACAAAATACTTTTAGGATAATACACAGATCGAAAAATGTCCTAGAAAATGTATTAGAAAATTATAAGCTTTCTACACCTTCTTAAATAGCCTATATATACCTGTATAAAGAGTCCTATCTCATTTAGGGTCTGTGAGTTCTGCTCGGCTGTGCATTGAGTACTCAGAAAATAATAGAAATTCTCTATGCACGTTACTTTGAAATATCAATGCATGGATATTAAATATCGATTTAACTTTAAAATAATCTAAGTCAATATCTATTAACTTCTCTAAGCTTTTATGATTATTTCCATAGTCTTCCTAAAATGTGTCAAAATTGCTTTCAACTTCACTTGTATATCAAGAATTTCCATGTAAGAAACATCCAGATGGGTGTGTATTTAAGCTTTTCAGTTGATCTCTATTTTTGTTGTTGTTGATGATGTTGTTCTCAGTTATGGAAAGGGCATTTTTATTCAGCCAGACAATTGAAGGAAGCTCCAAGGCTCCTTGGCTGTGCTACTTCAAGCTGTTTCAGAGTGGCTGCCTGTCAGCAGACTCACTATTGACACGTTTTTTCATCTACCTATGAGTTGGTGCAAAACGCTATTTTTCAGGATACACCAGATATAGGCAAAAAAATTAAAGATTCAGAGGGTAGAAAATAGTTACACAGCTGTGTATAGACATATATATAATGGAATTTCCCTCAGCCATCTTGAATGATCCAAAAAGTTTTAAATGGGGGTTTCCCCCAATTTAGCATTGTTGTTTCTAGTCAAATACAGCTGTCTGGGTTTCCTCAGGTCAGAAGAGTGAGTTAAGTGTGACCAAAAGCTAGTTTGTCTATTTGAGTAATTGTGGGAGGATCCAAAGAGCTGATGAACAGTGCTTCTCTCCATTAGTGCCAGTGAGGCAGTTCCCTGGTTTTCAGGTAAGATAAGGGAGAGCCTCAGTCATGGTGATACATCAGCTCCTTCCTGCCCACCTTTGCTTTGCTCTTCTTTGAAATGGATCATCTAATCTGAGAGTACAGAAGAGCATTCATCTTGCCAAGAAACATGTGTAACATAATCTTCTTAAACGAATAAATGTTTGTAGGTAAATGCCAGCCAGCCATGGATTCTCTAAATATCCACCCATTTTTACATTTGCTAATTTTATAATTGGCGACTGATTAGATGTATTTACTGTACCCTGCTCTCTGCAATGTCCTTTGTCTTATGTTAGAGATTAAGAACTGTGTGACTGTTACAAGGATAATCATGATTACAAATCATACTCAGGGAGTATTACAAGTTATTTAGCTAAGGAAAAAGCGTGAAAGAATTAGTACAAACCATGTAAGGATTTTTAAATAATTAAAGCACAGACCCCTTTTTGAGACTGGACAGTGACTATGGAAGAAAATTACCGCTTTTGTTTTGCAAAGCCTCAAGTTCTGGACATGAGTTCTGAATTTAGCACAAAAAGTCAGGACATAAAGGTAGTGCTTTTGACCACTAGCCTTCAAAACCATACTTCTATAACGCAAAACCTAGGCAGCAATTTGTCATCCTTTTCCAATTTGTAACTTTATTGACATACCAGGGCAATATGTCTATCAGATCTTAAAGGTTATCATCCTTGGGAGAGTGTTAAAGTATCACTCCAATTACTTACTCTTCTACAGCACGAATGATGTAATTTAAATATTTATTTCTTTGTGGACCTATATTCCACAGTGCATTTGGGCAACCTCGTTCCACTGGTTAAACATAAATTCATTTATACTATAGCATTTTGCAGTAAAAAAATGATTGGGGTCTAAGTGAACTCACAGGTATGCAACGCACCCCTCCAGTTCCCAAATGACTTAAAAGACCACAGCATCCAGGCTAAGCACATCTTATCCCAGCATTTATGTTTTTATCTCTCTCTCATCTGATCAGCAGAGACCAGCAAACAAAGAAAACAGAATTTTCATTGTTAAAGGAGCATTTCTCCCATTTCTGTTACATTGTGCATTCCTGAACCATTTAGTGCCAAGGACCCAGATCCTTTCTTCGTGTGCTTTTACAGCTACCAAACAGCTACAAAACATTAGGATGGCCACAGCTGCCTCTCTTTGCTGTTAGATGTATTGTTATATAGGGCTAAATTCTTCCTTATTCTTCAACAACAATTATTTGCTCTCAGGTTTCTAGAAATACCTGAGCATCTGCAATCTATCACTTGATTTGATAAAAGACAGAGTTAACTGTAGGTATGGATATTCTAAAATGAATTAAATTAAAAACAGCTCATTGGCCATGTGTTCTGGTTTAAGTTAGAGCAGAATTAATTTTCTAACTTTTTAGCTATGCATCATCTAAGTTAACTTCATTTTCTGAAAGTTAACTACATGTTTTTAGACAGTGTCTGTTTTCAGAAGTGATAACACTTAAAATTTATTATCATCAAAGTATGCAGAAAGTCCACTGCCTACATATATCTCTATGGAGACCAAGTTCATAGTCAAGTTAGTGGATCTGCCTCAAAGTCCATTCTCAAACCTTTCCCTGTGCCTGCTATGCAGCATCAGCAGTGATGTACAGTCACTGGGAAGTTCATTGTCATTTAATTGAATACCCATTATCTGTCTCTCACTTCTCTTTTACCTTTCCCGGGGGGTGGGGACCAGATTCACAACCATTTGTGTTTAGCTGATGATCAAGCCAGGGGTTGGGGATAAACTGTGTCACGATGAAAGGACCTATTGTGAAATCTTCCAACTAAATTTTCCCTTAGTATCTTCTATTAATATAAACAATGTAGCATTGAACCCAGACAGCCTAGTTTCCTGCCCTTCAGCCTCACCTGCCAAAAAAATGACATGCAAAACACATGGATAAACTCCAACACCTGAGTCACAGTTCAGGATATGAGTCAAAAATCTGCACAATCTGTTTTTTCTCATGGCTCATCATAATTCGACTACTACCTACCAGTGAACTATGTGTGTCTACATAAAGCACAACTTTCAGTGAATTTATTCTAAATTCTCATTCACTAATTGATCATTTCATCTTCCAATGACTATATTCTGAAAATAAAGATGAGCTTTTACCCTGCTTTTCAACCAGAAAGGCATGAAGTGTTTTCATTGGTTTACATTGAATGACATGAAAATGGTGAAGATAAATTGAGGACCATGATCATCCCTTGAGAGCAACACCTGACTTTGTCAGAGCAATTGGTCTCTTATGGCCTGGTTTTAAAATAATTTGAAAAAAATAATAGTCTAATAGCCTGCACAAAGGCTTGTCTTATGTATTGGTATTTGGTTATTTATGTTATTAACAAAAGTGTAAACTCTTAAGCATACCTTCTTGGCCAGAAGGGAACAAAAGGAGATTGTTACTGATAATTAGATGCACTTCATGGTTAACCACTGTGACTGACTAACTAAACTATGCCCCAGGTTATATCTTCCTTGCTGAAGTGTTAGAAAAGTCTGGATGCAGAAAACCTTGCTTACTGCTGACAGGCTTATTTTTCCCCAGAAATGCAAGGTAGTATTTTACATTTTGGTTGCAGGAGACTCATTTTTCCATACAAAAAAGAAATTTCCTCACATGGTTCATGTATTGGTAAAACAGGTCCATGGGAGTCAATCTGTCAAAGTGAAATTGGACCAGGGAACACGTTTTACAAGAAAACTGACAGTTAATACACGAAGTAGAACAGATTTCATATCCCCTTCTGTCCTCAATCATCACAGCAAGTAGAAAGCCTGATACGCATCATCAGATTTTTGTTGAAAATATTTCTCAATATAAATGTGAAGGACTGGAACTGTGCAAGTCCCTGAAGCCTTTTGAAAATCAGAGCCACTCCACTGAATGTGACAAATAGCGTTTCCATCAAAGTCGTAAGGGAGTGAAGAAACAGAAATTCTCAGTTGCCTGTGGGGGGAATCACATGCTAAAGAGACACATATTGATGCTTTCTTTCAGAAAGTATACGCTTACAGAAAAATTACTATGTTTTATGCAAAATAATTTGAAATAAGAGATCATCTCTTTCTCTGGTGCTCTGCATTGCAAAGATAATTTGTGACATTAAAGGATTGTATGCCTATTTTCTGGCTTAGGCAAATTGAGTTCACTCATATGTTTTAGAAACAAGTTACTCAAAATAATAGGAAACAATATTACCACCCAGGCCATAGCCTGTTTGATGTCAAATGGAAACATCAGCAAATACCTCATCAAGATATCCTCTTTATAGGGCACCTCCAGCAATTAGTTGTTTGGAAACAGATTTTTTTGATTACGGAAAGTAGAAGGATGCAAGTTTCACTGAAAAGGAGTATATGTTGGAAAAAACATCTATAAAATTGTCTAAATTAACTCCCGATGATATAGGGAATGGCAACACAAAAATCTGCTTGATGTTAGAAAAAGAAAGCTCTGGCAGTAACAAATAAATCACAAGTAATTAACCGGTGACTCTAATTAACTAGAAATTATTCTTTGACCCTCAACACAAAGATATTTGCAGGAATTAGTGTTTTGCAAAAGGGACAAATAATATTGCTTAGTAAGTCCCATTGTAGAAGACATACGTCTTCGTGCTCACAATGTCCTTACTCCAGATTTCATTTTCACTTTCCAGCATGGGATGATCTATAATTACTCCTTTTCCAGCTTCTAAAGTGAATCCATTATCTAAAGGGAACCCTACAGTGAGAATGAATTTGGTGCGGTATATAAATAAGTCAGCTTTTGACATAATATATGAACTCATGAGCCTTAAAATTGAAAGTACTTTTTGATTACAATGATGCCTGTTAGAGTAAAATAAGCAATCACATGTATAAAGGAGAAAAAACTTGAATTTTTTTGTGTGTTGTTGATTTAGAAACATATATCTCTAATATGTGTATAAAAATTAGCTGTAATGTTCTGAAAACATAGTCATACATTGCACACCAAAACACTCTGAAGTTGTTAACAACACTTGGGCAACTGAAAGTTTGTATTATTGCACCGTGGAGTAAGTGCAAGTATGTATTATTCTGATATACAGCTGAGTTTTTCAATTGAAAGTCTTTAGGTGCTATTAAAAAATAATAGTAAAAATCATAGAATACCATGTTGGAAGGGACTATCTGATCTAACCTTTCTTGGTAAGATCACGGTCTGGACAAAATGGCCCAATATCCCGGTCGGGCTGAATCTTACCAGTGTCTGTTGTCAGGGACTCTACCACTTCCTTGGATGGATTATTACAATGGCTGGTTTTTCTCATTGTGAAACGTGTGTCCAGTCATAATCTCCCCAGGAGTGACTTGTACCCATTACCCCTCATCTTTTCCATGTGACTCCTTGCAAAAAGGGAGTCACCAGCTTCTTAGTAGCAAGTAAGCCTTTAAATACTGGAACAAAATGATAAGGTCTCCCCTAAGCCTTCTTTATTCAGGGCTGCACAAATGCAGTTCTCTCAGCCTTTCCTCATATGGCAAGCTTCTCAGTCCTTTCATCACCTTTGTGGTCCTTCTCTAGACCCTCTCCATTATAGCAGGGACCAAAACTGCACATAGCATTCCAGGTGAGGCTGACGAGAGCTGAGTAGAGTGGGATGATGACTTCTTTATCTCTGCTGGTGATACCCTTTGTTATAACCCAGCATGCTGTTGGCTTTCTTTGTCTCAGCAGCACATTGTTCGCTAATATTGAGCTTGTTGTCCACCACGACTCTCTTTCCACTGAGCTACTCCCCAGCTGGGTGGATCCCAGGCTGTCCTTGTTGACCTTCATAAGGTTCTTCTTAGCCCACTCTTCCAGCCTAACCAGTTCTGTCTGCAAAATGATTCTCCCTTCTGAACTGTCTACTTCCCCACTTACTAAGCACAAGTATGCTAGACAGAATTTATTGTGGTAACACCAACAGAAAGAGCAGCAAACCCAGCAGAATTCTTTTCTTTGTGAATAAAACCAAATTTAATTGTATTTCTGCAATTTAATCCCATATCAGATTCTACATAAACTATGGTGCAAGACCAAAGGTATATTTCATTGATTCCTTGCTTTTATGCTAAACCTTATTACTGATACTAATTAATGTTTTAACTTTGGAATCTCAATTCTTTGCACGTACAGATCCAGCAGACACAAGATGCAGGTGCCTGTGAAGTAGGAATGCCTTGGTAGGTAGAGTCAGTACAAGGACCTCTGAACATTTGCCAAAATCTGAGCTATCAGGGACAAGTCAAGATGAAAAAAAAAGGTGGGTGGCACTGCAAAGAAATATCTTACCTGATTAAAATAAACCAAACTAATAGTTGAAGAAATGGATGAATTCATAATAACGCTAAAGTTATTGTTCCTGTTCATAAATATCGGGACTGGTCGGTTGTTACTGAAAACCATTAACAGATGCTGACTCACTTCAGTTATGTGATGAATTATTGATCCCTTTTGGTTGATGAACTGGAAGGTTTTTTGAACCAAAGAATTTCTTACCTGCATGCAGAGGCAGATTTTCTAAAAGTTTTCCCCCTTTCCTTGCAGGGAAATATTTGTATTGCAAACAAAAAATATTCTCCAACTCATACGGTCTCTTAAAGGTACCTTATCCATCACAAAGATCCTGTTTCATACCAGTATCGGTTGTTTACACAGCTGTGTTGGAGGTGTAGGCAATGTCAGATATTAGCACACAGTGACAACCTTGCCTATTGTGAGCTGCCTTTTATTTCACAATAAATGCAGAACTAGTTCCCGTGTCACAGCCCTTCATCATATCCCAAAAGAAAAAGTTCATGGCCAGAAGATATTTTCTTCAAAATAGCACTTGAGAAGAAAGATATGACTGATGCCAATGTAGGACTGATATGGAATGGCTTTACAAGCACATGAGAAAAAAAGGTAACCCACTGTGCAACTCAATATTCACAAGAGTGAGGGACACATATTTAAAGTGACAGCGGGGTTGGGCCCTGTATTATTGCTATGATCAAGATAAATCTGCTTTCCAAGGGGGGTGAAGAAATATATTCTATAAGTATTTTAACTTTGAGGTCAAACCTTAGTCCTGCAGAAACCTACTCATTTAGACTCCTCAGCCATGAGAAAAACTCCATTAGCCCTCTAATGAGTGGACTCAAGTAGAATGAGAAAAGGGAATTGCATTTCCTTATTAAGAGTTATAGCAGCAGTGGTTCTTGTACAAAAAGACAACAAATTTTACAGATTACATGCCTGATTTCCTACGGAAGTTGAGCTGACACAATCTCATCTATATCATCTGTGTATAATTTCCTGCCTCTATATCTTTTCAATGTTGGACAATTTCAGTGAAAATAATCTCAAAGTGACTAAATTCCTTTAATTTCAAGCAAATTTGCAGTCTGGTGAAGGGAATAAATTTAAATTAGGTAATGGACTGAGGGAAAGCCTGTTGGGTAAGCTCAGTTACATTATCAAATTTTGGAGAATCCACAGGACAAGAAGCCATGTAAATAAAGGTGACTATTTTTCTGGTACAAACCCAAACTAAAGCTTTAACAAGGAGGCAGTCACTGGTTCAGTATCTGTCCTGTTGTGACACAAAACTACTGACACTTTAGACTCTAGACTGGCAAATAACTAATATGATGTTTTCACCTGCATTATTAAGTAGGCTGCACCTCTGTAACACAAATACATACTGAGATTTTGCACTTACCCATGTCAAGTCTAGTCTTTTAAATATCACTTATAATGGTCTGTAAAATTAAAAGAATCTGAGCAATGCTAATGAAATCTGTAAGACAATCTGTAAGGATTAGAAGAGGGAAGAAAAAAGTGTCTGAAAAGAAAATAGTCTACATTCAAGAGAAGGGAGAACAACGTAAAAGAATTCTGCTCAGGAAAAAGCTTTGGATGAGATTTGTCAGAACACATACAAATAAGCAAGCAGAGCAGGTGTCTGCTGCTCTGCTCTGGACCTATAAGGAATTCAGAGAACAAAAGTTACCGAAGGTCTGGAGAAAACCTTACACTAGTTGAAGTTCTTGGCACAATTTTCTCTGTCACCGGTAAGAAGATGTATAATATACGTTAACGAAATGCTTTGTATTTCAGTAAATGTAATGTCTTTTTTTCTATATTCAGTTGACTGAAAACACTAGCAGAGGCTCTATTTTTAGCTTTATAAAGAATTAAAAAACACTCATAGTCAGCAGAAAATACGAAAGAATACAACTTTTAACTGATTACTAAAAAAAAAATTAGTCTGTTTCACATAATTCAAAATTAAAAATACTTTACCACTTCTCTAATACTAATTTAGTATGTGTATGTATGTACATATGATTGTAGGCACAGAAAAAAGTCTCTGTATGGAACCTCTTATTCTGGTTACAATTAAATGTTTTCTGAATTTTAAAAAACCCATCAAAATATGTTAGTACAGGCTGGAGCATGCATATATAAGGGGTGTTAAACTCACAGCCCATGGGCTGTATCTGGCCTTCCACCTTGTTTTATCCAGTGTAACACCTTGTTTATACCCTGCAGTAGCACCGAGCTCCTTGCCCCTGTGCTGCTGCCAGTACCAGTCACGTGTGTGGCGTGTGTGATGCATGTTACGTTACAGGAGAAGGAGAGCAGTCGGAGCCATCAGTTTGACACCCCTGGCATATATAGTCATACTCACATGTATATGGTGCTCATCAGGGACTACACATATGTAGATGAATGTATATGCAATATATGTACACTTGAATTCCAGAATATAAGTATTTATAAATCAGACCTTATTATACTAATATGAATATTCTAGGGAGAATGAGAAACATTCTAATCCTCCAAAACTAAGCCAGACTTTAAACCAGCAGAAAAAAGATCAAGCACCTTTAAGCTCTTCTGAAGCCTTCATTAATATTTGTCAGTTTTGTTGACACCTAACTGCTGAGCTATGAGTCGCCACATATCTTTAACAATCTTTAACACACAATCTGCTGCTGCCCTAGTTTTATTTCTGGAGGGTGCTGCTGGGGGTAGACAGCGTTATTTGCAAGAGATGTGGAATGCAGAGAAGAAAACAAGCTTGGCTGAGTAAAGAGCATTTATATTGATCTCAGGAATAAAAGGAAAGTTTATGAGCTTTG
>VWPV01031578.1:0-34754 GCA_013389885.1 Geococcyx californianus
GCCTTCCTGCACATTGCTGCCTCCTAAGAAATGGCGACAGCCAGCAATAGTGAGCTGCTCTGGAACAAGGACAAACTAAAAGAGGCTGCAATTATTCTTCTGCTCCAGCTTCTACTGTTAGAGGGCAGATATATTACACATCTCATGCAGGAAGGTCGTAGAATTTGTTGTCCTTCATGTAAGGAAATCCTTTCTCTAACATCATAGAACCATAAAATCATACAATCATAGAATCATCTGGTTGGAAAAGACCTCTCAGATCAAGTCCAGTCATACCCGTCCCCTTACTAAACCCTGTCCCTAAGAAACTCATCCACCCGTCTTTTAACACCTCCAGGGACGGTGACTCAGCCACCTCTGGAAATCACAGATCAAGGAAGAATCCAGATTTTTAAAGGTTGTTGGTTTTCTACACAAGTAGGGTGGAAGTGCTTTCCTTGGACATTTTAATTGGTTTTGGCATTTAAAAGATTTGACTGGAATCAGAATCAGACCTGGAAACTTAGAGAAATGAACCTTACAAACCGCTACCAACGTTTCTCTTTGACATGTATCTTACTTAATTTAGGGGGCCTGGGATTAATTAGAAGAACAAAAATTCTGTTAAACAGGGTATTGTAAAGTAGTTCTGCATTCTTCCTGTGTTTAAAACTCATTGGTTCTACTCTCTGGATAAGCATAAAAGAACCATTCATCTCAGTATACTCATTTCACCTCACTATTGACATTCAGGCAATTGGAACATAGCAACGAGTCAACCTTTGGTGATGAAACACTAATGAATCTTTAAAAGGTCTGTTCTTGTAATATGATGCTGATGAGATAGTGAGCTATTTATTTTTGTTTTCTGCTTATAAACACACTTATGGACAGAATACTTCTTTTGACTTCTCAGGAACCCAAGTTTTTTTCTCTGCTGAAGTTTTATTTTGATGGATATTGTTCATTTTAATTAGCAAAATGTTTCCAAGTGAAAATCGGCAGAATCAAAAGAGTTTGGTACAAAAACCAAGATGAAGTTTTGGTAAAAGTGGACTGATTGAGCAAACAGAGAAAAATCATTGTCAGTCCCCTCTCTGTCACCAAGATGTCCCCATTTACTGCAGGGCTAACACCTTGAGTGTAATTTCCAACTGAAAACTAATGATTTGTTTGTTCAGTTTATGAAAACACTGATTTTCTCTACTGTTCTGTGCCTATGGGTCTTTCACACCTTTTGCTTAAAGAAGGGTAACATTTTTAGCCCTCAAGAAAAGTTTAATAGACTCTCTTGCTAACAATTTAATCTTTTCTTCACTAGTAAATTGGATGCATAAAGTGTTTTCATCTGCTTTTGCTCTCCGTAGCACTTCATGGAAGTTTTACTGATGTCTTGTGTGGTATCATTATTATTGAACAACCTTTTGTATACTTTGATTTAAGAGAGGATCAAAACACATCTCCAGTTTAGAAAGATTAAGGTTCTGAAAGCAAATGTCATAAATCCTTAAGAGATAAAATAAGCTATGATGGGTGTTTACGTATGTAGAAAGTCTGCTGTTTTCAGCATGCAGCTACTCTAACAAAAATTATACAACAACAGAGGATATAACAATATGCAAGAACAAATACATACTTCTTCAAAAGTATTTAGACACTTAAATCCCACTGATGGATTGATTTCTCAATGGCAGCCAACAGTCTAGCTTTGGACACTTGGAGGAATAAAAGTGTTTTAAAAAATCAGCACCTAGACAGCTTCCAAAATTGCATGACCAATTATGAAATAACATTTATGGAAACAAAATATAAATTAAAACCGGGATATTTGTTCAACAAATACTTCGCCAAACAGACTTAAGACTTTCAAGGATTTTGTGTGTGAAAGGTCATGTCATTAGGAAAGATTTATGTAAAAAAAAGGTTAAATAAAAAAAAGGGAAAAGTTTCTGAATTGCATGCTCATTTCCAGTCATATTTTCAAGATGATTGCAATCAATACAAAGACATTTGGCACACAACTAAAAGTCTCATATAATTCGAACAACTGCGGCCCCTTTATCAACCAAGAAATTACTTGAGAGAACACACAACTGGAAACAATAAAACAATATAGTGGAATTTCACATTAATGAATCTATTCCTCTCTTTGTCCCATAAGCAGTGTCTTCTCATGTGTGATCATCTTTCCAAGAATTAGTCAGAAAAGGTTTATCTTTTTTTTTTACATCATACTTGCCTTTACTTTGATTTCAAGTTTCTATTATCCTGTCCTTAAAAAAAAGATCTTGAACATTTTATTTGTATTCAAAAGTCTAGATGGATAGATTGATCTGATATGGTATTTTTCACTCCATGGAAACTATGATTTCCAGAGAGAAAATATATTCATTTTTTTTTCCTTAAATCAAAACAAGACATTATAAATTACAGATGAAATAAGGTGGCTCTGCATATATTTAGGAGTCTGTGTTTAAACTTATTTCTAAAGTGTGAGGCTGTTGGTTTGGGCATTTTTTACAAAGCTCATTGAAATGTTAAAAGAATTCCATCATTGTGGATTCCTAATGTTGTACAGGGTATATCAAAATTAGTATATTTTGATGGCATAGGCCAAATGCTGAGAAAACTGTCTGATTAATCCCTAAGCTTTGATATAGGCCCAGTCTAGAATGAACCCAGAAAATATTTTCTGACTCCTCTGATGTAATTTTTTATTCAGTAACAGTAATGACAGGAAAACCAGCCACTTCTTTATTCAAATGTATTGCTTAATAAAAGTTTGTCTAAGGTAAAAGGCTTATATTTAACCTCTGCAGTAACAGAGGATTGCTTTTGCTAATGCTTGAGGTTTTGGCCACTGCCACATGCCTGCTTTCCTAATGAATCCATTGATATCTATTTTCAATTAATTGCTTTTCTTCTACAGAACATAGTATATTTTAAGTCTAATTCTAAATGAATTGATGTTTTATATCAGATTACATCTCCTCACAGCCCATATTTAAATATTCAGGAAATTATATTGCCATATACATCCACTGGGACAAATTTTCCTCTAGTATATATACCAAGAGAAATCTTGTATGAGGAAGTCTACATGGAAGTCAATTAAGTGGCAATCATTCACAGCATATAATTTTACCATTAAACCCTAAGCAGGCATGATAATTTTCAAAATTTATGTAGACACACTATGATCAAGAGGTCTCCGTTAGGGATTCATTCTCGAGGTTATTGAAATAGAAATATATGACATTCATAGAACAGAACAAGAAGAGCTTTGCTCAGTGAGTTCCACATACAGTTAGAAATTAACCTTATTGTGATAAGTATGAAATCACAGTAAAACCAAATGCAAGATTACTTCTCACTCATAAAACACTACTATATTTACATAACAGTTTTTTGCAGATAAACTAATTCATTCTTATGGTCAAACTAGTCACCTGTTAATGTATGTCTCCCTCCTATACGTTATTGAAAGCAAGAAATAACCCTCAAAAAATCCTTCAAGTTGTAGCAATATTTTTCAGCTCTAATAACCGATTATATAGTCCCAGCTTTGTGTTCATGTTGGCCTGACATGATAAAGTGTCTGTACGCTTTCCTGTACCAACACCAACAGGACAAGGGAAATACGTGACAGTTGCTAAAGATTTACTTCTGAAATCAAGCTTCTTATTTGCTTGCACAAATGGTCCAAGAGAGTGATGAGTGACCTCTTGCTCTAAGTAAGAGTAAATTACAAAAGGTAAAGAAAAATGGTATCACTGGTCGTTGACAGATGAACTCCCCATTTGTCAATACAACTTCATTGAAAAGTAGGTAATAGTCTTGCTGATGTCACTGAGAAACTTCTGCATCATCTTTGGCCCAGGGCACCTATGTTTTGTTTATAACTATTGCAGAAAAAAGTAATATAAGCTTTGAGCATCTTCAAGAGTTAATATCATTAAAAGT
The DNA here is from genome assembly GCA_013389885.1 of Geococcyx californianus. Lineage (NCBI taxonomy): Eukaryota > Metazoa > Chordata > Aves > Cuculiformes > Neomorphidae > Geococcyx > Geococcyx californianus. The sequence goes on from VWPV01031578.1 coordinate 3,943, forward strand.
CAAAGCATTACCATAAACTACTGCTGAATTGTAGAATATAGTATTGACAAAGAGAGTGAAATAGCAGCAGACCAATACCTAAAAGCGTAGTGAAGGTTAATACTTTGTATCGGAATTGCAGAACTGAGTTAATTCTCAAAGTATCAAACGCCTCTGAAAATCAGAAAAGGTAAACTAAGACATAGAAATGTGGTACATTCATCAGTAGCTTTCCTCAGGTCTAGTTTCTTAGTCTAATCTAAAATCGAGGTCGTCAGACTAATTAGAAAGGTAATACAAATCGACGTACTCTGAATTTCACTCGGTTGGCAAAGCCACTTGTATCTCGGACTGTTACGACATAACAAGACGGGAGGAAAGAATCAGCTCGCTTCTACCATTGGTTCCAAACACTCTCCACTCTGAACCTTCTGTAACAGTTCTTTTGTCCATTCTTGAATATTTTAGACTGCACCTCCTTAGCCCTTATCTGTGCTATCCAGTATTAAACAAGCAAAGCTGTGAAGACATGGCTTAAGTCTGGAACTATTTCAACAGCAGTTGTCTGCTTACAATCCACTAACATCACCCGTCCAAGCCAGTTGTCCACCCTTTGCTAATGAAGTTTTCACAGTATTCTATGAAACCCTTTCTCTTCCCCACTTCACCACTCATAACATCAGTCCCATAATTGTTCTATCTGCAGTGACACATGGCATGACAAGGAAAGGCTGAGGTCCCATATTGTAGGGTACTTTTTCAGATGATGACTTTGTTTCCAGCAACAGGACCATCCCATTAGCATGCTCTTCTTTGCTTCTGTAGAAACAATGTCAGTCTCTTTCCACTTTCCAGGGGACATATGGCTACGTTCCAGCTCAGTAACATAAGGAGAAGGCTTCTCCCACGTTTTACATGAAACTTGTTCAGTTTAACTCTGCCTGATGCTTCTCTGCTTACCTAACACACCTTGAGCAGCATGTGATGCTGGTCAGGTGTAGAATGCAGTAGCCCTCATGTATGTTAGGAGAGCGATGAGGATGNGGAATGCACTTTCCAGGGAGGTGGTTGAGTCACCGTCCCTGGAGGTGTGTTTAAAGGGAGATTGGATGAGACACTTACTGCCGTGGTTTAGATGACGAGTGGGTGTTGGTGTTGGGTCATAAGCTGGGCCCGATGATCTCAAAGGTCTTTTCCAGCCTTGTGATTCTGTGTGATACTGTGATATCGCTGGTATAAAAGTGCACAAGATTGTCTTTTCTTGTCCTCAATCTGCTGCTTCAGTGGTGGGAAGATACTTGCCCTTCCTTACAGACAAGTGCAGTATCCCAGGAGCCTGAACAGTGTTGAAGCAAACAAATCTTCATGTAGAGGTTGTAGTGTTAATACAGAGGAAGAGAGGTGACAGTATCCAAATAAAATTTATATTTGACCCTCCTATTAAACTGTACCTTCTCTTCCACCACTGCAGCACTGAAGACTTGCAAATTCCTAGCGGTTTAGGTCTCTTTAGCTCCCTGACCTTGTGCACCGCATTTGGGAAACTGAAGTGGTGCTGGCAATGCTAAAGTGCATGTGCTTATCTTATCTCTGACAGTCCTACAACATGGGGACTATGATATGCCCTTGTCACTTGGTGCTGTGGGCAGGGGAGAAAGGTTGCTGGGCAGCACTGTGTTGTGACTGCTCCGCAAAATATACCATGTATTCACCACGGAAACCAACTGGAAAAAATAGTGAGTGAGAAGGTACAACGTTTAAAAGTATTATCACAGACCAATCAGATATACCACTGATGACCTTTATTCTGTCCCAAAACAGGTAACCTTGTCTAGAGCTCAATTCATTTTACCCTTATTATTTAAATATGAATAGGCAAAATATTAATTTTACTTTTTACCTCAGTAATTTGTAAATCTGTGAAGTCTTTATTCAATGCACCTACATGTAGTCCATTGGCTTACAAGTAAGCACACAGTAGGCTCCTTCTTGGTTTTATATTGTTTGCATCTTTTTCACATTTGATTTTTAACGATTTTTAAATGGCAAAGAAAAAGTAAAGCAGATTGTCTACAAAACAATCATTTTTTGTGTATGGTAAAATTGAAAGCAATCTGAAAATGGGCAGATTCAGTTACAGAGATCTCTTTTTTAAAATACATTTAATTCTCTTCACACTACGCTATGGTCTGCCCAGGAAGGATATGTCTTCATTTGACAGCTTTAATCGAAATTTTCTTGGTAGTTAACCTCTGATAACCTTTTTGGCCTCTGTTTAGAACCTCATATCAGACCTATTCACTCTTCTAAATATACCCTAATCCATTTCTCTATTTTTGTATATGAAGTAGCTCAGAAATTAATTTTGGAGCTCAATACATTCAATTCAAAGACATAAAACTGGCTGAATTGTTACTTTGCTGATGCTCCATAGACACAAGTAGAAAAGAAGCCACAGGAAAGTTAAGGAGAGAACAACATATAAAATAAGTGATTTGTATTTAAAAACAAAGATTAAAAAACAATTTCAAGTACATTAATCTAATTAATTTTGTGAAATGCCCTAATTTTTTTTACCTTTCATAAATCTATGTAGAAACCTTCCTTTCTCCTCTGAGTCTGAAAGTGGTGTCTGATAAGATGGAAACAATCTTTCTTTGAACGCACTTTATTTGCATGCAATAATATCTGATCTAAATGTGGCTGTAATGTCACAAAATCATCTGTAAACTTGGCCTCCCTATAACATTGAGAGTCTTTTTGTCTATTTTCCATGACGGAAATGTATGAATACTTTTTTTCACTCTATGTCTTTTCAGCTGGCCTTAACCTACTCCTGGATTATCTCAAAACTAATCTAGCTGGTCACAGCCTGCTGTAGCGTTTCCTCGCGTGGTACACATACTCACATTGAACCACTGGTGCAGGTGCACCTGAGATCATCAAAGTGGTTTGGCACCGTTTATGTGGGGAGAAAATGTCCCGTCTGAAAGCAGAATTGCGTCAGCCCCCTGTCATGCTGATTGAACTGCCAACCTGATGGTTTTACCCTGTTTCAGAGTCGCCCCACGGTCATTCATATCTACGCTCTAGTTTGCTGTTTACACATAGACGTAGCTACATGATCTAAGAAAGTCTGGGGCAAATCAGATGACTCAGCTAGATGTGACTCACAGCCTTGTACTCTGATTAGTGGATAATTCTTCCTCTCTTCCATAGATCCAGCTGTTTCTAGCTTTCCGCCAAGGATCTCAACCAAAACTCACTCAAGTTAAAATAAAGAATCCCACTGGCATCTGTGGGCTGTGAGTCAGTTCCAAAATGAATAAATTTGGCTTTCAATATTTGTGTTGTATTATTCCTTATTAAAAACATATTCCTGTCTTTTTTATTATTATTTTTCTTTTCTCTTCCATGCGTCTCTTTCTTGTGCTTTCTCTCTGTTGACACAATAGTGGCTGAGGCTGATGAGGACTGTGCCTTCTTCAAGTTGGTCACAAGAGCAGCAATGCAGAGATGTGGCCATCTTTGAGACGGCATTAGCAGCCTGCTGGCTCTGGTTGCATCCAGGAAGGTAGAGCAGTATTTGCTTCCTCAAAATGTTGTTTGTACCAAAAAGTGTACAGAGTAAGCAATCTGTGTTTTCCTGAGTAAAGAAATAACACTGTGTTGAGTGTTTTAAAGGGGGGGGGGGAATGATTCACTCTCTTGTTGTTTGGACTTTGGCAGTCCAAAAGAGCCAGCTGCAATCTTGCCTTAAGTTTGAGAATTCTTGTATTTACTGAGAGCTTACTTCCAGCCATATACAAGATTCATAGTGTTCATATTTCACGGTACATTTGTTAGGTACATACCATACCATAAATCACCTGGAACAGAAACAATACCACGTGGTGAACTGAAGATCTTCAAAATGAACTGCTTGCAAATGAACTGCAGACCATGACTTATTTCCTGGGGGAAAAAAAAATTGTGAACATTTTTGAATTGGGGAAGGCATGAAAACTTCATGATCATTTCATGAATAGATAGAAAGGAAAGGATATTAGAGAAGTCAGCATTTGAAAATTTTTGCTATGCTTGAATTTCTTATGTTTATGAATATCTTTTATATTTTCTGAATAAATAACATTTAATAAGGATTGTGTGAATCAAAAAATAAGCTTTTTCACTCTGTTTTCATAAAGATTTGATCATCCATCCTGTTTACAAATAGCTATGTTAATCATTACAATCTGAGAATTCACTGACATTTTAGTATAAATAGTTTATGAGTCTAAGTTTTCCGTTAGACATAGCTCTTATAAACAATTTACCTAATTACCTTTCAAGTGTTCCTGTATCTTCTGATTAATGAGAGATCTGTCTTGCGGCTTACGTACTAGTCGTTTCAAACCTAATGACACATAAAGAAAACAAAATTCTAACATACACCTTAATGTCATAGAAATTCACATAGTCTAGTCTAGAAAGCACTTAAGCACAGGCTCAATTTGCAGATGGACTTCCGTTATTTGATATCGGTCAAAGTTAGGCAGGTGCTTAAGTGAATACGCAAGTGTTTTTCTGAATAGGAGTGCAATTTTTTCTGAATCACAGTGCTCTCAGTTGACAAATACAGAAGTATCTTCATTGCGACATTTTTTAAATATAGATCTCTTACTGTGTCCTAGACAGATGGCAAACCAGACTAGACGTAATCAGAGTGGTCACCACGTAAGCAGGAAGAACATCACAGCAGTCAATGATACTAATCTGTGTGATTTTTAGTGGTATATTTAGGTAAACTGGAAAATATCCGGAAGTTAAATGAAATGATACATTTTCGAGGGTAAAATAAGAAATATGGAATGAAACTGGTAGGGAAGGGAGTTAGAGCAAATAGCCAGGCGAAAACTGAATTCTCAATATTGTGGAACTAATGAGATGAGTAAAGTCACATGCACTAAAAGTTTCTAAATTTGACCAAAGCCTGTTCAAGACTTCATTGCAGATAGAGGATATTTATTCTATAAATGAAGAAAAGTTTCTCCTAAGCACACTTATGTTATTGCCACTGCAAAGAGAAAATATAACCATACTCTGGCTTTCTGTAAATCTTTTTGAGGTTACACTTAACAAAATGCAAGTTATTCTTCTGAGTATTGGGTACCTCTGCAAGATTTCCAAGGTCAACTGTGTTAGTTGTTGCCTCTCCTACTGCAAAGTCTTGCAAACCTGTACATCTGAATGAACATTTATTTCCAGAGACACAGATTTTTATCTTGTGTTGTGTAGTTTATTCTACTGAGAAGTTCCTTTATAAAGAATACCTATTTTTCTGAAAACTGTTGTGAATTCAACTCAAAGTATCTGTGTTGACTCAAGCAAAATTGTGCCATTATTTGTCTTGCCTAGTGTAACCCCAATTCAAAATTCTAATTGACATTCATTCCAACATGGTTGTTTTCTTCCTCTCAGTTTTGATAACTTTGAAAATGAAAATAACCAGTTTCATTGTAAGCATCAAGCTTTATATTAATTTTTTCTCCCAGCATAAGGGGACATTTCCAGGATTTCTTTTCTTTAAACTCATCAGAAATATTTGCCAGTAGAGGAAACTAGCAGCAAAAAGATACTTTGTGTGAGATAAGATAAAAGTTTAATATTTCTCTTTAATGTAAACAAACTTGGTATTAGAATACTGCATGGTATCTCTCCTCGTAGAGTTGAAAGTTATTGAAACTAGCTTACTTATTGAAAAGTGCTGTTTCTTCATGATAGTCCATCCCCCACACATGATTCCTGCTTTGCTGGAGGGAGGAAATTATGAAAAATGGAAGGATAAGTGAGAGGAAGGAAATATGGCAAAAAGCGAGTAAAATCACTTAGCAAACAGTACCAAAGAAAACATTTTTTTTGTAGGTGAGCAGAATGTTATTTTGCAATTTGACAGTGAAATAAATCATCTATGATTAGGAACTTGTTTTGTGATGTATAAAACACTGGTGTGTCTTCGCGTGAACCGTGCACGTAGCCACTCACTCCATCACTCTGAACATGCCCTTTAGCGAAGGACACAGCCTGATCCTGCTCACACTGCAGTCCTGGGAACCCTAGGTAACTCCTTCGGTGCTGGAAGAGTTATTCTAGATATACTTTGTCATTGCACAACAACAGCTTAGACAAATATTAAAAAAAAAGTATCACTGCAACCAAACGCATTCTTAAAGTATAATATGAATAATTTATTTTATCAACAAATAATTGCCAGATAATGGAAAATGAGCATCGATTATGTGGCATCAGCTGTCACAGCCATAAGTAACATTCCATGTAAACAGAATATGAACAAATTGGTAGGAACATTCAGAGTTCAGCAAAAAATGCTTTTCCCTTAACTCTCCCATTGTAGGACAGATTTATTTATAAATCATTATAATGTCTGTTACTGCATTTATTCCAATCACTCTTCTTAAAAAAAAAAGTCAGTAATTATCATGGCTAAAATTACAATATAACACCTTCTGCAGGTTTCATTTTCTAAACAAAGGGACAAAAAGTATATTTTTTTAAAAATAAGTTGGGTTAATTTCTGTTGTAATTGAAAACATTCTGTGACATGGAAATGAGCCTGTTTGTCTGTGGCTGAGCCCACTTGGAGAAATCTGTCTGAGGCTCCATACTACATTACCGTGAAACAGTGGAAATGGAAGTCCCATATGTGCTTAGATTAATAAATAGTCTCCAAATAGGTTTATGTCTAGTGTATTCGAGAGTATATGGGAAATGTACCCAGAGTATGTGAGATGTCCAAATTGATGTCTTAATAATAAAACAAACTGGGAAAAGCATTGTCTAATAATGCATTTGCCGTTTAAATCACTGGTGGTAATGTAGTGTAAGAGTGTTTTTAAGTCAGGTGCGACTAAATAGAGAAATTGCACATTTCAGATTAATCATCACCTATGTTGATATCCCAGAATTTTGCTTTCCTTAATAAAACTAATTCAGACTTAAGTGACACTTCACATTAAATATTATTAATTGTATGTTTCCTGAATTGATTCCATTTATGTGTAAATATTAATGTTTGAGTATGTTTTATTTACATAAGATCCTTTTTTTTTTCTTTTTCCAATGGAAAAGCACATTACAAGTCCAAGTACAGAGCTTCTCAAATGCTGAAAAGTACTGGCTGATAAATTAGTTCAAAATTATGGCTGTTGCATATCACTAACTGTAGGGAATTAGAAGATAATATCTTTTCAAGACCCTGTTGTTTCAATTACGAGTATGGCTGCTTTGGTTCAAAGCACAGCCAGGAATAAAAAATTGCAGTGGGATTCAACTTGTCTTTTTTTTGCCTGTTTTTTATGTAGACAGGTGAATTTTTAGTACCACGTAAGCAGGTTGAATCTGTACCTTGCATTCTCAAGTGCCACAGAAATGATCAAAGGCCTGGAACACCTCCCCTGTGACGAGAGGCTGAGAGAGTTGGGGACGCTCACCTTGGAATGCTCTGCCTAGGGAGGTGGTGGAGTCACCGTCCCTGGAGGTGTTCAAAGAGAATTTGGATGAGGCACTTAGTGCCATGGTGTAGCTGACAAGTAGGGGTAGGTGTAGGTAGCAGGTGTAGGTGTTGGGCCATAGGTTGGACTCAGTGATCTCAAAGGTCTCTTTCAACCTTACTATACTGTGATACTGTGATACTGTGATACTGTAAAGGGGGATTAAAAGAAGGATGGGAAAAACTTTTTGACAGGCACAGTAGCAATAGGACAAGGGGTAATGGTTTTACACCAGAAGAGGGTAGGTTCAGAGGACAAATTAGGAAGGAATTTTTCACATGGAGGGTGATGAAACACTGGAACAGGTTACCTGGAAAGGTGGTAGATGTCTTATCCTTGGAAACATTCACAGTCAAATTGGATGGGGATCTAAGCAAGCTGATCTACTTGAAGATGTCACTGCTCACTACAGAGGAATTGGACTAAATAACCTGTAAAAGTCCCTTCCAATCCAAACCATTCCATGATTCTAGTACTGTTACTAGCTTGCTGAAAAATATACTGCCTTCTTAGCAGTCACATGACATGGTGCAGTTGATGAGTAGGAGTAGGTGTAGGTGTTGGGTCATAGATTGGACTCGATGATCTCAAAGGTCTTTTCCAACCTTATGATACTGATACTGTGAAACTAAATTTAAAAAGTTTGACATTCAAGTTCCAGATAAAGGCTCTCTTCTTGAAAAATATATAGGTTTGTCTGTATGAACTGGACCAACTGGACTGGGAAGTAACCAAGAGAGGATAAATAGGACAAGTGTCATTTGCAAGATCTTTTTGTGATTATGAATGTATTCTTGCTCTACATACAGCAAGTACTTTTTCTGGTTTCTGAATAAAGCCTAGGGACTAAAGTGTTTACTTTAAAATTTCTGTATAATTGAATACATTCAGATGTGTACACGATTTATTATGTAACACCAAAGGCACTGAATACTGCATATATTTGAGCTCTAGAAATAGTCTCAGTAGAGCTGTCTATGTGAAAATATTCTTTTTTATATACATAGATTAATACTTTACTTTATTCATGACCACATATATTTTCTTACAGTTTTACCCATTTTTGTGGGTGTGTATTTTCACTTTGACTGGGGTCAAAGCTTGGTTTATGATCACTATTACAATATGTTCAACACATAATAGTCCAGTTACTGGAAAATTTTGATTTCCTGTATCCTGTTTTACTGACCACCAGAACGAAGCAGATTTTCTTGTGGACTGATACGTTCCCAGATGGATGCACCATGAAGGATTGTGCAACTGGTCACAGTCCAAATCAAGTATAAATTAGTTATTTTAAATGCTCTCCTTTTATGTGGCAACCGTAATTCCACTTCAAGGCAATGGCAAAGCTCCCGGTGATCTTCAGATAAAAAGATCAAATTTTATAAAGTTTACTAAATGTTTTGTTCTGGCAGTCAACTCATAGCTGCAAGGTGGGCTCAGGGATACATCAGACTAAAAATTCATCCATATTGACAGTGATAATAATGAAAAATTTATTCTACACAAGATGCTACAAAATTCTTTAGTCTGGTGGAGATAGGATGTCATTAAACCAATGTTATATTGAATTATTGTTACATGTAAAGGAAATTAGCCTTCCTGTTCATGAGTAAAGAAGCTCAGTACGACACTCAAACATTTGCCTTTTCCTCCACCACCCAAATATTCACTATTTTTCTGACCACACGATATGCACAATGCTAAGAAAAAGTAGAATCAATGATTTAATCCCATTATTGAGCTTTCATTAGATTGCTGAGATCATGAAGAATATTTTCATAACTTTAATTATTTTCATATTATTTTTGTATTGTCAAGACACAAGGTGGATAGGAACTCTCGAATGCTGTTCCCAACACGATAACCTTAAATGAATCCATACAGGGAAGAAAAAAAAATAAGTTTAAAAAACAAATAAGACTTTATATATCAGAGTCATTTCATTGCAAATTCCAGGATCAAAATTATTGTGAAATTGCAAGCTGTATAAACACCATTACTGCGGCGTATTGGTGTCATTCTTGCACACAGCAGTGATTTAGGGCTGGGGTAACAGGAGACACCATAGTTTATTTTCGTTGCTAATTCAGACAATATGAGATGAACGTGAAGAAATGTTCTGTCTTTGGAGAATACAGAAGAAAAGTCTTATCTACCTCTCCCCAAACTTGTTAATTCTAGTCTTTCATCTCCCCAGTGTATCTCAGGCATGATTATATATTTATTCACATATTTGGTTGTATAACACTTCTAAACAAGAAACTTAGCTGGGTAAACTGACAGCCCTATTGGCCGCAATGGTACATCATGCTAGATGAAGACCTAAGTTCTTTTAAGATGCCTGCAGCTTATATTTTATTAAAAGATACATTAACACAGCTGGTAAACTCTGCTGTGAAGGTAAATGGATGTTTATCATTTTGAATGAGAGAAAGCAGTTGGAGAAAAGATGTGACTTATCTGCTGTTTGCCCTCCCCTCCTTCTTTTCTCTTTTCATTTAAAGGGTTTTTTTCTCCTTTTGTGACGTTTAACACACAGTCAAAATTGCTTAAAAGATTTTCTTGAAAAATGCACTTCTACTGTCTCCTCGAAGTTGTATTTCTCACCTCTCGAGCTGCCTGTGTTGCAGTCCTTACCTGAAGCTCCCTTATTCGCAGCTTTCAAATCGCCCACACAGCTTGCAGTGAACGCAACCAGCTTAAAAAGCTGTGCCGGGTAGCCTGGTTATGAGCAAGGCTGATGCTGCGTTGCCTAGATCTCCATACAGTCTACCTTGTCACAAAAACAGAAGCTATAAAATGATGAATTCCCCAGGAGCAGCCAGAAGAACATGAAAAAAAAAAAAAAAAAAGGCCCAATTTAAAAAACAAGTAAGTGACTACAAAGATAATACTAAGAACGAACTTGGCCAAAATTATGACACAAAGTGGCTTTGCCTTATTTTTATTGTGCTTTTTAAAGAAAGGTGACTTTTATTTCCTTAAATTCTTTGTAACAATTTAAAAAATAAGTTGACCACAGTATATTTTGACACCTTTTGTGGGACTGGAAGGCTTTTCTAGGAAATAATTGCATGAATAGAGTAGCCTTTAGCTGGGCAAATACTTCCTCAGCTTCAGATGGCTCTAGTAGGGGAGGCAGGTTTGGAATATTATTATCAGCAGACCTGTTCACTTTCACAAGGCTACTTTCACCAAGTAAATATTACAGATCATAGGGAACATCTTAGCACATACTTAACAACAATTTACACATATGTGTCTAGATTTGAAACTTTTTCAAAATCCCAGGAGTAATTATATTGACTTCAGAGTCTTTTCCTTCTGAGCTTGCTTTGGTGTATCTGGAAGGTTAAGAAGCATCAAAAAGTTCAAATTTTCTTGACATTTTTGAGGAATTTCCATCAATAATTAAACTGAATTTTATCAGTGTCCTTGTTTGGCTGTTTTTACATTCTATTATTTGCCCTCTTTAAAGGAAACAGAAATACAAGTTGAGGTAGGGCTCTGATGTAGGACCCTCAACTCTACATTTCTGTGTGGCTTGTGTAGCGTGTTGCAAAACGGTAGTGTTGAGCACGTAAGTGAAATAACAAAAACATGAGTTCTCTTTTGTCCCTTGAAATCTAATGTGGTTTTTTTAGTATATATATAAATATCAGTTAAGTTTGCATCAGGCTCATCTGGTTCTAGGCATGAAAGAATCTCTCAGACAGAATTTTCTTCAATTCAAGGGGTTGGTCACTGGATGCTCTTAACAGACAACTTATATAAGGAAAAAATGAGGTTTCTCTACTTTCTTGTAAACTACTGCAAGCAGGGTGATCACCTATTTTATTTGCCTCTTGCTCAAACCACTGCTGAGCGAAAGCTGCCTTCAGGTAGCCTATGCAAAGGAAGGGACACTAGGGGAATTTCCAAATGACAAGCACCGTTACTAATAGATTGTCTCAGAATGTAAAAATGTGCCCCTCTCTGGTGGTTCAATTGGAGTGTTTGCAAACTATGACCAAGGGTCGGATTCCTGCCTTTTTGCTAAGCATTCACCATGGAACAACACGGGGCTGCAGCTTCCCACTTCAGCTCTGATTGTGTAGACCGTAATTAAGGATTTAGATGAGGATGAATGGCAAAGAAAAAAAAAATAGGAGGAGAAGGAGGAAAAAAAAAAATAAAATTGACCTCTTGCACCCTGTACCCTCTTCCATGGTCCGTGCATGTAGTTAGCATGGATTCCCCTGCCAGGCTTTTCATCGCTGTGCTTTTAAAACCATTAGTTTTCTTTGTAGTCTTAGCAAGACATACATTTTTGAGCTATCATAAATGAAATCTTAGAAGATGCCTTTCAACATATGCCAGGCACAGTTAAAAAAGAAAAATACCATTGTGGTTCTTTAAAGAAGGGGAAAAAAATCCCTCAGGGTGAAATGGTGCAGACATTTTGTAGAATAAGGAAGTATGAAAGAAGTTAACATAGAATAAAGGGACACAAGAAAATGCAGCTGTATTACATAGAGAGGAGACAACCTGGGTAGAATACAGTTTTAATAGGATTCATTCCCCCTATAAGCTAGTTTTTATCTTCTGTGGTAGGTCAGATGATGCCACTTTGTCTCCCACTAACTTGCTCTCAATCTTCTTTTATTTAATAAAAAAGAAGAATACATTACCAAAGGATTTTCTGGTATAATCCAGCTGTTATCTGCTGTTGTAGAAGAAAACATATGACTAGAAAGAATGCATATCTCAATTTATTTGGGAAAAAATGAGTTTATGGTTTTTCCAGTGAAAGTTTTATGTGGCATTTGGATAGCACTATGTGGAACAGATTCAACCTCCCATCTCCCAGATTTCCCCTGTATACAGAGAGATGTGCCAAGAATCTTCACCTGAATCTGGATCTCTCTAAATTTAGACCAGACATAGAACTTTTATAATCTACATTGACTATGGAGAAAGGTTTTTATTGTAGTAGATGTGTTTTGTTAGGACCTTGGAGCTGACGCATCGTGAACTGAGTGAGTCAGAACTCTCCTTCACTCCTATGCTGGATGCTAAGGTTTGCTGATTTCATTGAAAACCAGACAAGTAGATTTTAATGTTTTATGGTTGGGATTGGTAGAAATCAAGTTCATTTTGCAACAGAAGGTAGCTTAAACATATCGGTGGTGGATATCTGGGCCATACTAAATCAGACTGGGGAGGACACTAAGCTCTCTCCTTCCTTTTTTATAGTAAACAGCTGGAAAATGTGGAGGACGCAGGGCCCCTCATTGTACAGATGCTCCTCTCTTAGAGTAATAAACAACAAAAATCCTCTAAGAAAATAACTGTTTTCACTGAAAGAAAGACAAATAGTGCATTGAGTGGGATGCACAAACAAAACTTTCAAGTTCAGTAATGGAATAGTTGTAGTACATAAAATACTTTCATACCACTTTTCTGGCTTTATTTCTCCTGCGATATTTTCTTTTCTTTTTTCAGTTGCGCACAGTGAAGAGAGGGAATGGGGCAGGGGAGAAGCAGAAATGGTTTTCTTTTGCTCTCTGTCTGTTTGGAATAGTCACCTTAAAAAACCACCTTAGGCTTAGGACTCCTGATCCCTGATCTCATCCAGACTGTCCTCTATGCAGGATAAATGAAAACAGATTCTCACTGACAAGTGATGGTAACTTCCACCTTCCCTTAGTCCATAAAGGCATCTTTTGGGAATGTCCCTTTGACCACACTGTAACAGTAAACTCAGCCTTCAATTAATGCGGCTCACATCAGTCGTGGCATGCGTCAAACTTGTGCTCCTGCCCATGCCTTTGCCATCAGATAAATGCGAATGAATTTTCATGGATCCTCCAAGCACTCCTCTATCTGAGTCAACAGGTGCAATATAACATAGATTATATATGGAGATGTTAATGTCTGTATAAATGAAACCGTCAATCTACCATAAAACTACCAATGCAATTAAATTTCTTCTTTACAATATTTCTATTCCTTATTTGCATCTAGTCCTTACTTAAAAGTATTGTATATTTTCCATAAGGTCCGAAATATTGGGATGTATCATCCAATTGAAAAGATTCCTTTTTTTTCTCTAAAAAAGAAAGTGAACTATTAGAGTCTATATTTTTATAAAGTGTATTCACAGCTATCAGCATGACAGACCTTTGTGCGCTTTGAACTTGCAAGGTTTAATAATAAGGGTTGTTTCCTAAAATATTTTTGTAAAGTACAGAACACACAAGTATCATTGATCTTTGATTGATTTTTGCATAGTACGATGTATAAAGCAAGAAAAAGAAAGTAGTTCTTCTGGAGAAAAAATTTTTATCAGTTTTAAAAATAAAAAAAAAAAAGAGGAAAGGGAAGGGGAAGGGAAAGAAGGAGGGAAAGGGAAAGGGGAGGGGAAAGAGGAAGGAGAAGGGGAAGGGGAAGGAAGCAGGTCAACAACAATCATGCATCTGCAGAGGACATTATTTTTCACTTCACTTTTGAAGTGTGAAGTGTGTTTTGTTTCTACATTTTCCACATTCTGATCTTTAAAACACTCTAAACACAGACACAAAATTAACCTTGCAGTGTGTTCTTCTGTAGATTGATACTGGGGACTTGTATATCCCAGATCATTACGCCAGACAAATATTTCATTTCAGTTCACTTTCCATTTCTCTCTTCTTTGACTTCAGCAAAGTGTTTGACCCTGTCTCCCAGAGTTTTCACCTAGACAAATCGGCAAGTTGCAGATTGGCTAGGTGGTTCTTCATGATGGGTTCGATATTACAGTATCACAGTATCACAGTATTGTAAGGTTGGAAGAGACCTTTGAGATCATCGAATCCAACCTATGGCCCAACACCTACACCTGCTACCTACACCTACTCCTACTTGTCAGCTAAACCATGGCACTAAGTGCCTCANAATGGTTTATAGGCCACAGTAAGAGAGTGAAGATAACGGTTGTTTTACTCAGACTGGCAGCCCACCACAAGTGAGGTCCCTCAGGGATCAGTACTGGACGTCATGCTGTTCATCATCTTCCTAAATGATCTGGATGATGGAATTGAAAGCAACCTCACCAACTTTAGTGATGGCACTAAGCTGAGTAAGATAGACACTTCAGAAGGGAGCCCCATCTTATGGTCTTGCCTAGACAGGATGGAAGAGTGGACTAACAAAAACACATGAAGTTCATCAAAACCAAGTGCAAGGTCCTATACCTGGGGCAACATAATCAAAGAGACCAGTACAGGCTGGAATCTGTATGGCCGGGAGAAACCTTGCTGAAATGGTGCTGGGGGGTCCTGGTGGGCAGGAGTCAGAGCGGTGCGCTGCTGCGGCAAGGAATGCAAATTGGATCCTGGGCTGCACGCACAGGGGCGTTACTAGCAGAGACAGAGAAGTGATCATCCCACTCTACACAGTGCTTGTCAGGCTGCACCTGGAGTACTATGTCTAGTTCTGGTCAGCACAATTCAAGAAAGATATGGAAAACCTGGAAGGGGTCCAAAGGATGACTGCAAAGTTTAACGAAGTGCTGAACCTATGGGGAAAGATTGGACGGTGAGATGACTGAAAACTAGTTGAAATGCTGGACTCACAGAGTTGTCATCATTAACCCCATCCAGGCCAGTTATAAATAGTGTACCAAAGCATTGATACCAGGAGCAATGCTGTCAAACTGTTATCTATTCCTCAGGGAGCTGAATGATGGTACAAAACTTGGAGGAGGTGCTCATATACCAGATCTGTGCTACTACCATTCTGGAGGACCTTGACAGGCTGGAGAAAGGAACTAAGAGAAATCTTATAAAATTCAACAAAGAAAAATACCGAGTCCAGTCCACGGGGAGGAGTAACTCCATGTACCAGTACACAGCAGCAACTGTGTGGAAAGTAACCTGGCAGTGAAGAAGCCGAGGGTCCTGGGAGATGGCAAATTGAAGATAAGGCAGCAATGAACCTTTATGTCAGAAAAGGCCAAAGGTCTCCTAAGATGCACTAGACAGAGCATTGCCAACAGCACCAGGAAGGTGATTCTTCCCCTCTGTTCAACACTGGTGAGACCTAGCTGGACTGCTGGGTCTGGTGCTGGTCTCTCCAAGACAAGAAAAGTACCCATTTACTGGAGCAAATCCAATAAATGGGTATGAAGAAGAATAAGAGACTGGGTTATCTGTTGTTCAACGACACTGAGAGAGCAGGGGTTGCTTAACCTGGACAAGAAAAAGCTCAGAGGTATCTTAGTCATGTGTGAATACCTGACGGAGAGAGTGAAGAAGACAGAGCCAGGTTCTTCTTAGTGACAGGACAAGAGGCATGGGCATTAATTGAAACACAGGAAATTCCATCTGAACATACGGAAACACTTTTTTGCTGTGAAGTTAGATAAACTCTGGAACAGGTTGTCCCGGAGAGACCATGATCAAGCAGGTGGCTGGACTAGGTCATCTCAAGAGGTGTCTTCCCAACCTCGTGGTTCTGTGGTAATCGAGAACCTCCCAGTTAACATGGTTTGCTGAGAGATTAACTGCAAAACTGCAATTTACTTGCATTGTAATATTTACTGCATACAAGGTGGTGATGGGAAATCCACCTTCGTAATGAATCAGGCATTCATGTTAGGCAGGCAAATAAGAACACCTGCTTTACACACTGCATGTGTCACAGCTGAGCCTCCTGAACTTGCTCAGTGAAGTGCATATAAAATTTTCCTTATAAAAACAACTTAAAATACCCTGAAGAAAAAAAAAATCCATTTGTATTTAACTACCCACCTGTGATTTATGAAAGAACATCCTTAAATACTGTAGAGAGGCTTACTGATTGTTTGGAAAACAGAAATATTGTAAAGCTCAGCTCAGCATTGTGCTTAACACTATGCTTAAATGTAAGTAGATGTTCAAACCCTGCTTTAACACATTTTTACGTAGCTCAGTGGTGCTTAGATAAATGGATAACTGTGCAATTAAAGGCTTTGCTGAAAAAGTGCACATTTCTGAGACACTATGTAGTCCAAGATGCTGAATAATACTATGATTTCCAAATCTGCAAATGTAACTGCCAGCAGCTCTCTTATGTGCTTCATTTCAGTGATTTAAAATGCTGAATGCAAGAAAGGTTTATGCTTTATTCAAAAATTTTTAAAAGTAAGAAAAAAACACTAAAAGTATCACATAAGGAATGTTTTCTATATTTTTTTTATTATCTGCAATAAACACAATGTGTGCAAGGAAAAGGGAGTTTTGTTCCCTTCGAGTGTTTCAATGGAAACTGAATACAGGAAATACTTTTCCTGTTTGTTTTTTTTTTAAAAAAAAAAAAAAAAACAAACAAAAGCAAACCCAAAACTCAGAACTGCTCTCTGGAGCTTCATTTAGTAAAACTGAGAAGTAAAAACCCCAAGAATTTAGATGATTTTGCTTGCTTGTTTTTTCTCTTCTGGTTTGGGTTTTAAACGCCTCAGTTTTGCTGTGGAAGGATTGGTCGGTGTCTATTTATGTTGATTTGAGCAGGTGACCTGTGTGCAGTTCACACCTTCACCACTGCTATTTGTGTAGCGATGGTTTTCTTTGGTGCCCTTCAGAAAAGCAACAGGACACACCTGGACTCTGTACTAACACCATGATTTTCCTTTATATTAAAAGCTCGGATTTTGTAGTGCACAGCTTCTATTAACATCTCAGCAACATCACATGTAATTCCCAGTTCTGTTTTCTCTCCAGAAGAAGTGCTAATTACATGTTAGATAATTAGACTATAAATATCTATCCAGTCACCCTGGTGGATTTGATGCTAAGCTCTTTGTGTTGGAAACAGCCTTGCACAATAAAGCACAGTCCATGCCTGAGGTTCTGGTAGATTTAGTAGCAGTAAATGAGGATCTCAGAGAGGAAGATACATGTGTGTTTGTCTTAACTAATGTAACACCAGGAATTCTGTCACATCTGCAATGGAAAGCTGTTACTGTAACTTCAGTCTTTCTAACTTTCTGTCTGACACCACTTATACTCCATCTTAATTTGAATTGTGCTCTCCAGAAGCTATCATGAATTTTCCCAGTAAATTCACCATCAAGCCATCAAAGAAAGCTCTTTAACTTTCTTAAAACATTTAAATCCAGAGGAGCTTAGCATAGTGAGTAGATATTTTCAGGTGTCTTTTAGGACTGTATTTCTCATTTAAAATTAATCCCATCTGGCACCTGAAAAACTTTCTAAGTGGCCTGTCTTTAAAGCTTGTTTGTGTATTTTGCAAGCATACAAAGCTCTGTTTGGAGTAATTCTTAGCCTAAGCTCAATCAAAAAGAAACCTTCTGGAGGAACAAAAACCTCTGTGTATTTTGGGTAAATATAATTGTGTTCTCACAATTAGGTTGGTGAACAGAGGGAAACTATTGAGCTACGTATTGCCATTAAAATTATTCATGTAAATGGATTGTTTCCATTGTGCACAGGTGGTAAACTTATCTCACATGTTTTTTGTATAAAAGCCTGAAATAAGTGAACACTGGCAAACAGAATCTAATGGTGTCATTAAAATGATTGTAAACATGCCTGTTGTGGCAGATGTGTGCTTTCCTTCTGTTGATATACATTCGGATTGTCGGTCAAGATCAAACAAACGCAGACTTTAAGCATGTCAAAAAAAGGTCTGCATTCTAACAGGTTCTGTTTGGAAAGAGATCTGTTTCCTTGAGGGCCAGGATAGCTATAAAATAACCAGACTGCCTGATCAGATCGAATGTCTACTTTTCTTTGATTAGAGCTAGATTCCCTGTATTCTCTGCCATCTACTGTTTCAGCCAAACAAGATATTATGTGTTGCATCATTCTGGTTTGAGGAGATGTTTCAACAGAAGAACAAATGCAGAGAAATATACAAAACTCAGGGGCAGGGAGCCATCAGTTTTTTTCCTTCTCTCTAAAAACGTTACCCTATTTTAAGTATAATTGTCGATTTTCTGGTGGTTATTTACTCTACTACACGAGGTAACATGGGCATGGCTGTTGTTATACCAGAGGATAGGGTGAATTTGAACACATTTCCTCAGAGCCAAATTCTCCAGACAAATACAAAAGCTGATGGACAGCTGGGATACAGCAGAACCGTGTGCTTTCCTTCTGCTCAGAGCAGGAGCTCTGTTCCACGGCTACTTGTAGAGAGAAATGCAGCTCTGCGGTTGCTCAATCCTCTTTCAAGCAAAGAGTCCTCTGGAGTCTGGAGTAAGACTCATGAGGAAAAAAGCCAGAAGATTTACAACCATCTGTCTGTACCCTTCCCTTGGGAAAAGGTCTGTGCAGTAGTTATATGTCCCACAGGAGGGATTCCTTCTCAATATTTCAGGCAACGCCCTGTTGGAAAAGGGATTGGTTTTGCCATCCAGACTTTAAGCTTCTGTTTATGCCAAATAATGCTCAGAATCCTTCAATGTTTGCTGTGTCATTTGTGCTAAATCCTAGTATTTAGATTTTGTAATTACAAAATTACTCTAGTTCCCTTTACTTAGCCAAGAAACACCGTTATAGCCCAGTCTGGCTCTTGTATGTTGGGTAACTGCTTTCATTTTTGCTCAAGTGCAAAAGTCAAATCTTCACTTCATGTAAGTGTCTGTAGTTCTACAGGCAATGATGATGTTAGGCCAACACATCAGCAGAGACAGTCAGGTTACAGACAGCTGTGGTCATATGTCTTGGAAGTTAAGCACTTCCACGTTGGAAACATACTAGATTTTAGATTTGTGGCCTGAGCCTCTTGTCATCAGCATCAGTGGAAGCCCAGCACAGCTTTGGAATTATGGAGGTGTAATACCAATGCAGAAAACAGCAAAATCCTTTCCATATAGCACAGTGCATCTTTAGAAATGCTAAAAAACTTTAAATATCCCTTTCTTTTTAAAACACAGAGCTCTTTATCTAAAAATACATCAACGTACAGACTTCTGACTTCTTCTGTGCTGTCAAACTGCCCGAATATAGGTTGTTGGTGGAGTTGGTAGGCTTCTGTATTTGGCCTTGAGACTTGAGACATAAGCAAGTAGTATCAGTACGATATCTCTGTCCAACTCACCTAGCTGATGAAAACACCCTCCGTGTTCTCTGAACAAGTGAAGCACAGAGGTTTAAGCAAGAAAAGCTTTCTTAGCTCAACGCATGCTTCAGTTCCTGAAGGAAACCCTTTAAGTAAGGTGTAGATGCAGAATAATGTCAGTGCAATTGTTTTGTACATAAGTTGATCGGAATGAGAAAGTGGTTTTTTATAGTATGTCCCTCTTCCTCGCTGTGAAATAACAAGTCCTGAATTAAAAATAGCCATGCATAAATTTAGAATGAAAACATTTACACTTACTTGTGGCTTTTGTGTTTCTCTGTTTACAACCAAAATTGCCAAAAAAAATGTGGTATACTTCTATATTTAGCAAATTGTTCTGGTGGAGAGAGAGTTAGTAAGGCTATCCATACACCTTAGTGTTCAAATAGCCTTCCAGATGGATCATGAGGGGAATAAACTTGCACCATGGGTGAGTGCCTGACTGTGCCCTGCACACAAGACACGTTGCAGAGCTTCTTGAGTAGGTGGAGAAAGTTTCTGCTCTTGAGCATTCCGACACAGTAGATCTCTCCAAGAATAAGTGGCGGATTTATCATAATGGAGGTAAAGTAGGTAATTTCGTGTTACTTTTAGCTTGGGTTTCACCCTCTTTTTTTATGAGAAGCAATTCTTGATTTAAATACTTGAAGCTCTACTTTTCACAATGCAAAGCTATTTACAAGTAATTTTCTGTATATTAACTCTCTATCAAGCTATTGAAACTTATTTTCATTTTGTACCCAGTACAGCACAACTTTTTAAATAGTATGTCAGACAGAAAACAGCAGAGCTACGAGTACTCAGGCTGCCTGATCTGCACCCATTTAGTTTATAATACTGCTTTTATTAATTGAATGCTTTTGACTCTCAGTTGCTGGCTAATTTAACGAAGACTGTTTTCTAAGCAACAGTAACAGTAGCTTACCTGCGTAAGGAAGGCTGTTGGCAGACTTTCAGACTAGGAAGGACTGCATCCAGGTTTCCCCGTTGCCAACCAGAGTTGTAACCCTAAGTCTATCTTGGCAAAGGAGAGCTTCTACCTCCTCTAGCTCAGCTTCGTGGTTCTCACTGTACCTTTGTGGCACTCGCGCTCTTGTGTACCGTTCTGTAGCTTAGGTAGCCATACCTCACCCCTGAATATTGGACAGTCTCAAACAGAAGAAGGACAGCTGTGTTCAGCTCAGACTAGAGAGGATGTTTCTAGTAGCTCATACGATAACAGGATTTTAAAACATCTTTTTCTTACTGGCAAAAATAGTAAAAAGAAGCCAAAATTATATTTAGAACAGTATCCACTGAAGGAAAATTTGTCATCATATGTGTTGGATTATAACTTCACTTGTCATATTTGTGTAATTTTTTTAAACTTTTTATAAACAGCTCTAGATATAAAAAATGGACTGCAAATTTTGGTGGTTACTTGTCAATTTTCTTCTTTTTCTTCTTTTTCTTTCTTTTTCTTATTTTTTTTCTTTTTCTCCTTTTTCTTGTAAGAACGCAATAAACATTAGTATTTTATCTCAATTTTATTATGAAAAAAATTCCAAGATGCACACTTCTGCAAATAAATTCAATCACGCTTTTTTAAGAGATTATTCAAATTTACAAACAATTTTATCTTTAAATGAGCATGGGACATATTGCTTATTAGTCCAAGATCATACTAACAGTGAAGATTCAACACATACTTAGAAACAGATACCACTCATAAGCAGAATTCTACTACTATAATATTTTATGTATTTATTTCTTTTAAGTTTCCAGTCATACTAAAAAAAAAAAAAAAAGTGTCAACAATCTACTATTAGATTAAATTTTAGACAGTATTGTTTTTGTGGGTTATTTTGGTTTGGGGTTTTGAATTTCTTTTGTTGTTTTTCTTCTTGTGCATTTTTTTTTATGGAGGCACGTGTTTACTTGCTGTAGGCTTTAGAATTGCCTTCTATTTCTTTAACAGAGCGCTTTTTCCCTACACAAGCCAAAAAAGTCTCTCAGAATAGCTCTGCAGGGACTCATTTAAAATTACTTTTATCAAGATTTTAGTTTTCTAGGTGCATGTTATTTTATTACTTTTTGCTGGCCCAATAAATATTTACATTGTGATCCCGTCTTCCATATTATCTTTTTTACAAGTATTGTTTGGAATACATTAACTTCTACATAATCTGGAAAAATGAAAAGTGCTGCAATTGTATAATGGGTATAAAAACCATCAGGATTCAAGAGGATACGTTGAACATTAATGTACCAATGTGGGTGAAGAATGAGGGGCAAAACAAAACAGTATTTTCCCTCATGGTCACTGACATTGAAAATTCTTCACATGTCTTGAGGATGGGTCTGATTGGTTAGCTGGGGGGTGTCCTTTGGGGTTTTTTCCCATGTGTTTAGAAATCCTGATTGTTCTAAAAATTTCTTCATGAAAGAAAAATATTTCCATTTTCCTTCTACAAAACTGAATTCCGCAAATTAGATTTTCATTACTGCTTTATTTGTGCCACCAGAAGGCTATTAAGAAGAAGAAATTAATAGAAAAACAAACATCTGGTCCAGAGGTGCAGTAATCAGTGCTTATGCAGTTATAGGTTTGCCTTTTACAGCCAGGAAGTTCAGACTCTGTCGTGGGGAAATGTAACACCTTTTGCAGGTAGATTGCATCCTTCCAGTCAGATCTGTGACTTCAGGCTCAACACGGAGCTCCACTGCGGAGGGAGCATTAAAGAAACACTAAAATACTTCAGTCTACGAACATCTAAAGAGAGAGAAGGGAGCAGGCAATATTTTTTCCTTCTTCACCTCCAGTGCTGATGTGTATGAAGGCAGAAGACACACAACTAATACAATGGGACAAAAACTAATACTTCGATCTTTTGCAGGGATGCATTTAAATTTTATCCAGTATAACAAAATCCCATCACTGGACAAGTTAAAATTGGTTATGTACTCTGTGATAACAACTGTCATACACTGAATGAAAATAATCTTGTCACAAACCTAGGATGTAAAATTACATTCCCATTTGAAGGTCATTTAAATAAAGAGTAACATGGCACATGATAAAATATGCTTTTAAAAAATAAATCACGGGCATAAGGCACTTTCCTTTCTGATAAACATTTTCGATACCCTTCCTTAGATTTATTCAGATAAGTCAAAATTATTAAACCAAAATGTGTTTTTCATGACAAATTAGACAGACTTCCATGTAGAAAAAGCATATTACGTGCGTTAGTAATCATGGCTGGCAAATATTGGCATTAGAGTACCAGGAAAGCCCCAGTAAGAATTGAGGTCAGACTGAACTGGGTGATCTGCAAACATCTGAAGGCACAGAAGGTTTGCTGTCAGACAGTGGTAAATAAATGAAAGGTCATTATGTTCCTGTATAAACTGTATGACTTTTTTTTTCC
The DNA here is from genome assembly GCA_013389885.1 of Geococcyx californianus. Taxonomy (NCBI): domain Eukaryota; kingdom Metazoa; phylum Chordata; class Aves; order Cuculiformes; family Neomorphidae; genus Geococcyx; species Geococcyx californianus. Next base: position 26,972 of record VWPV01031578.1, read on the forward strand.
TTTAAGCAGAGGGGATAAAGTAGGCAAGAACCTACTTAACCTTTAAACCATATGTCATCCTCCTTTTTTTCCTCAATGTTTCTTCCTCTTCACCTTATATGAAGACCACAGTCCCCTAGCTAGCATCCATTAGGAAGGAAAACAAAAAGAAAAAAGTCTCTTCAGAGGAAAAAATGTATCTTTGCACTTTACGAAGTGTAGTTCTTCGCAGTTCTGGTAACAGGGTGTGCAAAGAGATTTAAGTTATTTCAGAAGGTTATTCATTGATTAGAGGTACGTGTCTTAACTCTATTGAAAAGCGAGTTTCCACGTTACGGGAAACCTCCTGATGGTGCGCTCTGTCTGTATGGAATGGAAGAAGATGCAACGCAAGCTCTTATGTTGTGATAGCACATGCAGAGTGGAATGACACGTTCTGGACGAGGATACGTGGTACCATGAAAAGAACGCAAAGGACTTGGGCTTACACAGTGCTTTTGTCCTGCACATGTAAAATACAACGTCTTGTAATTTCCTAGAGGTCTGATTCACTGTCTCCTGCCCTCTCCCAAATTACGTGCGGAAACATCCGATAAAGTGTTTTGCTAAGGCATACTGTGTAACCAGAACATATGGATGGCACAGAAACAGCATTAATAAGAATCTTCTGTACTGGGGAACTTGACTTTTCAGAAGCAATGACCTCAGCCTCATTCCTCAGGGCTTCCCTTCTTTGCAGTCCAAGCATCTGAGTCAAAATTGCCTGGACTTAAATGCCAAACTAATCTAATTTAGTACTTTTAGCTTGAGTCATGGTCTGAATGCTCTGCCTTGCTTCATTTAATTAAAAAAACAACACAAGGCAAAAATAATACAAAAGCAAGGCTGCCAAAGCTCTGCAATGTGCTTGTTATCCAAGTGGGATTTGTTTACCAACTTTATTCTTTATGTAGAGTACAGTTAAGCTTTTCTCCCTAACTTGTTTGTAATACTGTCACCTCACCCATTGCTAAAGGCTATGAACTCTGCATTTCTTCCAACCAAAGAGGACATATCTTAACTGATAGTATGCCACTGCTCTCCGATCACTTTTGGAAACAAATATTTCATTAATTTAAATGAGTTTTACAGTAATCTTAACATACCAGCACAGCAATACAAATCCTGAGTACTGGTATGTATGGCTGCATGGAAAAATTAACAAAAGAACGACACGAAAAAACCCACAGGCAAGTAGTCTCCTAGTTTATCTTCTAGGCTTTGTAATCATCTGAGCATTGTGTAGATAAGAACTTCAGCTGAAATTATCGTGAAAGTCGGTGGCTAAGTGAGGTTCTCATTCAGTTAGCCCTTTTTTTTTTTTTGTACAGGCCACCAACCCACCACTGTCTGGTAGAGAGTAAAGAGGAATTTCCAACTGAAAATTTCTTGTACGATTGTTTACCAAAAAGCTTCATACACTTCTTTCTAAGTATCTGCTCTTGGCCAATATCGCGTACTGGATGCTGATTTAAAACAGCGTACTGACATTTGCCAAAGAATGCACAACCATAAAAAAGAAGGGTAGACATTTGAATGCATTTGAATTTGAATAAATACATGCACAATCGTAATATCTGAATTCTCTAAACTCTCAGACTTTGGTTTTCTATGACTATTTTATGTAACTTTTTGAAAGAATAGTTCTAATACTTTTTAATTTATCTTATTTCCCGTCTCATCAATTTATTCTAAGCCATTGTGAGTATTTTGAAACACAAATATCTGGATTCATCTGACCTAACTTGAAGTGCCTGCAATGAGGACACGCACATATTAACTAGTCTCAACACCTTTTGTAGACTGACACTAATCCTCAGCACTTGTACACAGAGATATGCCTAACCTATTTTAAATAATTTAATTTTCAGAAAATGACTCACAACTTACAAGTTTCTACCTCCTTTTTTTTTTTGACCATATTGGAAGCCTAAAGATGACTAGCTCAAAAATTAATTGGAAGAGGAATTTTAACCAACCATGGCTATACACGCTGAGACTCCTACTTGACCACGTTGACTGCAGAAATATTTGGACCTAAAATACTCATCACTGAAAAACAGAGGCATATTTTCACATAAAAAGACACAAAAAGGTGTATTTCCATATATCCACACTGTCTGAATAGAGAATGCCACCATTAAGAGCTGGGCTGTGCCAGCTGGCAGCAATGGCATCAGCGTTGGCCACCCCTACAGTGGGCCGTGCATGTTTCACTTCGCTGAGCAGACAGAGTTCACCGGCCAAGCAGCTGTTGTCCATCTCCTCTGGAGGAAAGCAGTGGGCCAGATAATTTCCTGCACACGCTTTGAAGTAGCTTTGCCACTGCTATTGGTATACATACCATAATTTGATTTAAACAGTTTGTTCTTGCAAAGGGAACTGCAGCCAAATTGTACAGAGCTGAGGAAAAAACAAGATGATATCATTATTTCCCTTTTTTTAGAATGAGGAAAGGACCTGAAGGCCCTCATAGTTCAGAAAGCAGTGATGTGGATCCATGCAAGAACTTTATGGTAAACATAAACTCTGTTATCAGCAACAAAACTACAGGCCTAAAAGCCCTCATGATTGTTGAAAACATGGATCTCATAATATTTTTTTTTTATATTTAGGGTCATCTCTTTCTAAAAATAAGGCCTCAGTTTAGACTAGTCATGATTGCTGAGGTCTTGTTTTCCTCATGGAATCTCAAGTCCTGTAAAACTCTGGATAGATGACACTAATTTCCACCACCCACAGACACTTCCTGAATTAAATAACGGGAATGAAATTTATTTTCATCTTTGCACATCCCTGTCTGGCCCATTGGTAAATTCACTTTGACTCAGCCCTTAAAATCCATAAAATAGACAGGGATAAAGAGTTTTTTTTCTTTTTTCACGTTTAAATTATTGAGTAGGGAAGCCACAAAGTGGTTGTAGGTAAGTTAGAGGGCAGCCAGACACTAAAAGTAATTGTATGTGAAATATTAGGAAATATTATCTAAACAAGGAAAGGACTTTTGAAAGTCTAGTTTTGGTTCCACTGAGGTTTTGTCTGGGCTCCAAATGTACATTCACGTACTGGTTTAGTCCATCTACTGAGCCACAGGCGACAGAAATAATCAGCATTATTGTTAAAGTCTTTTTCAGACTTTTAAAGAAAATAATACTGTAACCAAGTGGAAAAGGGAGAGAAATAGGTATGTGTTTCTAATGAACCTGACTAAACGGCTGCCCAGAAAAAAATGTATGTAAGGACTGTTCAGAATAAAAAGCCCACAGCCTAAAACCACTAGTGCTGGATCTGCAGCTGCCTGGCTAATTGTCTTAGTAATGCCTAAATCACAGTGGCCTTTCATCCTCAGCCGCCAAAAATATAAAGGCTGGAAATGATTCTAAATGTAAAACTTCTTTTAAAATGTTACTTTTTCCACCAGTCTGGCCAAATCTCTACTAATCAAGAACCTTTAGTGTAAACATCAAACCCAGCTTTTCCAGACTTGTAAACAGTTACAGCTCCCAACTAGACGTTGGTCTCACTTACGATATCACAGTGCCATTGTACTATTCCAAACTGTTGTCAAGTGCCAGCATATTTTCTTTTTATTGCTACATTATTCTGCAGTTGCAGCGTGATGATGTTATTTGAGTTTTGACTGGTGGATAGAGACCCAAATCCGGACCTCTGAAACAAATGACCAATAATGCAAGCAATTATTCATGTAACTGCTTTGTTTCTAAGTATTATTTCTCATTTTCATCCTCCCTATATTCCTAAAGACGTATCATGAGTTATAACTAGAGGCAGGTAAGAGCATTCAGAATTCCTGCTCAGTGCAAAAGATTGTTCCATTTATTGCCATGAAAACATTTTGTCAGTGAGATTTCCTGTTCTTGTGATTTCTTCCTGAAACATAAGAGTTCATTCCAATATGTAAAACTAAGTCTTGGATTGCCAATAAAATGAAATCTCAATAATTTTTAACTATTCTCTAAATGTTTGAGGGAAAACTAATAAATATCTAGGAACACCAAACCTTGGCAATAGAAACCTATTAATCTAGAACATTTTTTAAAGAATGCAAATGCTAGAAAACTTTGGTTTTTTTCTGGCTATCCAACTGTCATGAACCTATGCTAATATGTTCTCCCCATTTTCAACTTTGAATACAATGCCCTACCTGTCTTACAACAAATATAAGTTTTTACTTGTTATTTCCCTGTAAGCATTGCTGAATTCTGCTTACAGAAAAAAAAAATAAAACCCACAAAAAAACCCAAAACCTCTCTTCTTATTTCATATCTTACATAGATATCTTCTATTTATTAATAAGTAAAATATACCTAAAGGAAAAGTATAAAATACTCCATCATACCAATTCGTCTTACAGATTTCCTGGCTTGACATCATCAATGTTTCTTTCTTCCCATCCTTAAGGCATTTCTTACTTTGAATTCACCTTTAATCTCTGACCTAGCATTTCCAGAAATCATCTGTATTTTGCTCCCTAGCAGGTGATGTTAAAATCTTTATGAAAAATGTGTAGAACAATCAGGCTTTCAGTGTTAATCTGCTTTTAATGGAGTATTTGCTTTCAGCAGTCTGAAACAGCCTCCTCGACTTGAGCTCCTTTTAATCTAATGCATCTGGAGAAATGGAGAAAACTCCATTCATTTGCTTTGTGAAAGGATAGAGCATTCTTTGCTCATCCTCTGTCTATGTGCGTTGGAGCAAAGTTTATTTATTTCAATTCTACATCCTGGAAATTCCCAGGTTCCAAAATCTATTTAACTGATAGTGCTATTATTCAAAATCCCTTTGCTTACACCAAAAGCACCAATTCTGTCCACTTCCATGGGGCAGGGTTTTTGGGGGGTATATTCTGAAACGGACCTTTTTTTTTAACCAAAGTTCCATGGTTCACTTCTATTTGTAGAAGATTTTTTGATCAATATAAACCTTTTACTGCAATCCAATTAACTCTGCTTTAGTTGCCATGAACTTTCTGGATCTTGCATGCATTTTTCTTGGCTCAGCTGCCGTAGGATAGAGTATTTCACATGGATAACCCTATTTTGTAAGAACAGAGCAGTTTATAACAAGGACTTGCTTCTCCAGTTGTCTGTATGCTGAAGCTGTAAAATCACGAGAGTTTCTAAATGGCTAAAGAACCTTATGATAAAATATAATGGGTAAAAATGACTGATTTATGTAGTATATGACTAGATATTTACAGGCTAAATCAAAATGTCAAATGTCTTCTGAGTTGGTGACACCCTTGTTAATCAGGACTTGCCAATACATGACTAATGACCCAGGACAAACTGTGCTTGTCTAATTTTTCAGCTGTATGGTGTTTTTCCACATTAGGGATTTTTCTGTATTTATTTTTTTTATTATTTGAAGTTCTCTGGGCAGGCAGCTGTGCATAGCAGGACACGAACTCCTTGGTTCTGTAGGAGTGACTTATAAAGGTACCATACAAAGGCATATATCTCAGGGCCTCTATTCAATTTTTACACAGCTTGTTCTCACATAGGTTCTTGTTATAGTTGCTGCATGCCATTAAAGTATTTGGCTTAAAGCATACCCATGAATTGAATTTATATTGCTTCTTCAAGCAAAACATATCCTTAGTTAACCCAAATGTATTTGAATACTTATAAACATGAATAGTCCTATTGGTTGTTATTTTATCTCACTGACTCCACTTTAGTCCTGCTTTTAAACAAGGCATTTCCCTGGGCAGTTAGATGCCTGTTTAGATTTCTTCCTGATATATAACTTAATTCTGTCCTTGTTGCATGAATTGGATAGTTCATTTGATTTTTAATCTATAATAATTCTTTACTTTGACTGCCAGTATATATGTTGAAGGTAAAATTATCTTCTCTGCTTCATAATCAAAATCTTTAGTGTCAGCACTTTGGGATCATTTTCAAAGACAGACTGTGCTCAACTTGGATGTTTATCAGCACAGTGGCAGTTACTCATAAGTGTTGTCGTAGTTTTGAGAGTTGAGGTTTCACACAACTCTAAAAAAATGTGTTTCAAAAATGACAAGACAGAGAAACAAACTAGAAAAAAAAATTAAAAATGAAAGAATAGGCCATTAAATTAATATCTATAAATAATTATCCTTTTAATTGTTTCTGTGTGAAAAGCAGAAACTTGCTTCCAGCATCCAGACTCCGGTAAAATGAAGACTTAAGTGCTCTGTGCTGCTTGAGATGACAAAGATATGTACGGTCTCATTTATCTATACTTTATGTCTAAATGGAGGTGCTGTATCGATGTACCACTTTGAGCTTGGGGATACTTTAGATGCCCTGATGATATGTTCCCAGACCAGCCAGACGTAGGGTTAACAGCTATAAAGCCAGACCAAATGCTTCTGCTCAAGGAGCAGGCATACTCCAGACTGAGACGAGGGCACATTTTCTGTGTCTTACTGTCCTGTTCCCCAATACATTGTATTTTTCAGAGCCCTTTTGCAGCTGCCAGACTGTCTCCCTTGACTGAGACAAACTTGGGGCACCATGGGTGAAGTCTGTTTCCAGGATCAGGCATCTACATTTAGGCAGTGTCACACTTATGGGTGCAGAAAAATCGGAGGTTTTCTTTGCTGTGGGTCAGATGCATCAGGACTTATCAACAACATTAATTTTATTAATTTCTGGATATATTGTGAGATGGTAGGGCAGCAGTTTGGGTTTGATTTTTTCCTTTTCTGTTTTTAAAAGAAGCTACTTCCTTCAATATGTTTTGCTCATTGTCTTCAAAAAGAACAGGATTTCTTTTTCAGTGACAGGTAAAAAGCAGTAAAAAATGGGGAAATAAAAATAAAGTCTGTAAAGATCTGCCTCTATACCAACAAATTAAAGAATATATAAGTATTGTTTTCTTCCATTGTGAAATTCCCCTCCCCACAATTTTTTTTAAAAAAAATATGACTTCCCTAAAATGATGCCTTTTATTAATTTGCAGGATTTCTTTAAAATTTCTGGCTTGTTCTTGAATTTTTTCAAGCATTCCTGGCTTTGATTTTCTTTGGAATAATATTTAACTATTTGAAATTGTCCTTTTCAAGCGGGCAAAATAATAGTAAGAATACTAAAAAGTATATGGACATTTCACTGAAATGAAAGGAACTTTCCATCTTGCAAAACCTGTCTGTCAACACAGAAGAAATATGTAAAAAATGTGAGACAAACAAGCCATATGTTTTGCTTTTCATACATCTGGCAAAAATGTGATTGCTTTTGCCATGTTTCTTCTGAGATGAGAATTTATTTCANACTTCCCTAAAATGATGCCTTTTATTAATTTGCAGGATTTCTTTAAAATTTCTGGCTTGTTCTTGAATTTTTTCAAGCATTCCTGGCTTTGATTTTCTTTGGAATAATATTTAACTATTTGAAATTGTCCTTTTCAAGCGGGCAAAATAATAGTAAGAATACTAAAAAGTATATGGACATTTCACTGAAATGAAAGGAACTTTCCATCTTGCAAAACCTGTCTGTCAACACAGAAGAAATATGTAAAAAATGTGAGACAAACAAGCCATATGTTTTGCTTTTCATACATCTGGCAAAAATGTGATTGCTTTTGCCATGTTTCTTCTGAGATGAGAATTTATTTCACTCAACTGACATCACATACTTTCTCAGTTCTTTCCTAGTCCTCCTATTTGCCTCAATCTGCTATTCCACACTCGTTTTTGTCACGTCCTGGTGCATTTTCTTGTATACTCAGGTCATCATCATAGAATCATAGAATC
>VWPV01031579.1:0-26289 GCA_013389885.1 Geococcyx californianus
CTGCCCAGGGAGGTCGTTGAGTTTCCATCCCCGGAGGTGTTTGAAAGACGGGCATATGAGGTGCTAGGGATGTGTTTTAGTAGTGTACAGGTATGATTGGACTTGATCTCAAACGTCTTTTCTAACCAAATGATTCTATGAGTATCTTAGAGAATATCAAAAGATAAAAGGCTTCTCTCAGATGCAAACAGGCAGTTCACTACGCTACAGCACACCTCTGCTAAAAAATTTTAAGCTACAGAGAAAAAACAAACTCAAGACCAAACCAAGGCTTGATGAAGGCAATATTTACAGGCAATTTACAAGCAAAGAAGGCAGCTTGATGATCTCAACAAGCTGCTGGACCAGCCCTGCTACCCTAGCAAAGCTACTGGATTTGGTGGTGTTGCATGATGTGTAGCGGTGTCAACAGAAGCATCTCTACTAGAGGTGAAGTGATACCAAGCAAGTAAAAGCGGACATCTTCACATTTCTAGTCCCTGCCACTGAGAGCTTCTCTGTCACCTCCCATCCCATTCTTCAGAGCTAGGGTAGTGATACTGATACATCCTCTACCCTCCAGTGAAGGGATTCAGACAGTTTTTTCCTACTGTTCTTGGGCAGTGTCAGAGTAGCACTGTCCATGTTTTAACTGCAATGCTTGTACAGCAACAAGCACCACCAAGTTCTGCTCTTGGCTGATGCTCTGGCTGTATATGCTAAAATATTTTTGTTACCAGGCTTCTCATAAACAGAAGAATATGAATTCACTGAAGATTAAGAATTCACTGAAGATCACAAACTTTTGCAAAGAGAAGGTAATTTTATTCTAAACAGAACTGTGAAGATTTGGACTAGGTAGGAAAAAGCAGGGCTACAGATACAGCAAGTGCAGCTCTGAAGCCTTCTTCCTTGTCTAACTCTCAGCTTAATCCAGCCAGTCCCTTCTCTGGTTTGAAAAGCAGATATGTGTTTTAGTTACAGGGTAATGCCTATGATATCAGCTTATAGAAATAGCTTCTACAGTGGCCTGACTCAACAATAAGAGAACATTTCTGCAGGCTGACAGACACAGTGGATAATGGCTTGTCTCAAACTGGGTACTTGGAGAAAATAGATCCTCTGTACCACTACTGCTGTAAAGCAGTGCCCAGGAAACAGAAAGCCAGATGCTTGTTTAAAATTATTAAAGAATATTACCAGACAAATTATACCAGTGTTTAGTACTGGACATACAGTGAGCGTGGTGAGCATTGTTGAGTTATTTCAGTCAGTTTGGGCTCCTATCCAGACCAATCATGCAGCATGATGGGAGAGTCTTTGGCAAGGGACATCCAGGCAGTTAATTTTACTGTCACATCGGTGTCTTGTAATGGTCCTGTTTTAGAGGCTGGCTCACCGTAAGCAACTAGATACCACTCAAAAGGAAGGCCATTTCAGGACTTTGTTGAGGAACGCACTGAGCTTGGAGAGCTAACAGTTAGCCACATTTTAAACAAGGTTAGCAAATTGCCCGAAGCCCTTTTTATTTTTCTTGGCGAACCCCAAGGATCTGGTAATTGAAATATCATTTCTGTAAAATGTTTTTTAGAGTTAAGACACTTGTAAGAGACAGCTTTTTCATGAAAGAACCAGAATGGAAGTAATGGGATGAACTCCACAAACAATGAAGTTCAAGATGTTTAGACTAAAGAGCATGGCAGCATGCTGCTCAGGAGATGCCAGGGCAACTTTAACACAGACTTGTGAATAGGCGTAGCAGTTTGTTTATTAGAGCAAATACCCTTTCCTTTCATTGGTGTTCAGTGACTCAGTATGGCCTTGTATCTCAGGTTTGTCTATATTTACTGTGGCCTGGACTGCCTGACACCTTTCAAAAGGGTGTTGTGCTGCTCACTGCCTTTATTAATTCAAGAGGTTTGTTAACAGAACAAATTTATCAGATAACTGATGTCGAAAGCAAGGAAATACTTCTCATAAAATCAAATTATGGAACTTCTTGTGGTAGCAAACTGTAGAAGGTACAAGTATATAGCTGATTATTAAAAGGGACAAGTCAGAAAAAATGGAAGTTAAATCTGTTAGCATCTATAGCAGGCAGATACATAGCCTGCAGCATTGGAGGTCTACTATGAAAAAACACAACCCAGAACAGCAAGCAGTAACTGTGAGAAGATAGCAGCAGGTAAACCATGGAATCATTGCCATCTATATGCCCTCTTTCTATGAGCATCTCCTGATAGTCACTGCCTGATACCATGCAGCACCTGGTGCACTGTGCATCGTCCAGGAGGCAGATGAAGTGAGCAGAGCTTTGCAAGGGGAGGAGTTCCCAGTTATGTGATTGAGAATGACGTTACATGCAGACTCACAAACGGCAACAGTTCCTGCTATGACACTTATTAATATTTGAGTGCTTAACTATGTTAAATGCTTTTTGGGTTTTATGATATATATTTAAAATAGAAAAAGGAAAGAGTCTGCAAATGCAGACTTATTTCTGAAATACACAGTTAATAGAGGCCCAAATTCTGCTAGACTTAATGGTAATTCCTTCCTTCCATTCAGTTTCCTCCCAGTTCTGCCTTGAAATTCAGCCTATAAATTGCAGACATTTCTTATAGTCTAGATTATTTCCTGGCTTCCTGCTTTCAAACATTTACATTCTGCGAGCACCAAAACCTGTCTACACAATACATAAAACTTTATAGATTTGAAGTGCATCTTTAATGCTATTATTTTTCCAACACCTCAGAGATCACTTTTATATCTCTTAGCCTATGTACATATAATAGGATTTGCTTCCCAAGTCTCTTTTACTTGTCACTTTCATATGCAAAATACATCAGAATAACCCAACTAATAAAAACCCTGGTTCTGCTGCAGAAGTAAGATGTTAAAGGGAAACTTTATTTTCTGCCCATCTCACCTTTATTTTCTTACTCCTTTTTGCCACTGTTTGTTCTACATCAGGACCAAAAGTCCAGTTGCTCTGAATTTAAACACTGCTCAGGACATATGGCAACAAACAGCAAAATGAGTTCCAGTAAACACTGGTGAGCCATATCCTTCCTAGGTATTCAACACAGGCATCCTGCCAAGCAATTCAGTACTTTGCTGTGATACAAGCACAGTCATTTCACAATGAAATCTTTGGGCTAGAATCTACAGAATTGAGCAAACCCCCCCAAAACAACCATGATCACTGCCAGCTGAAGAATACAATGCGTTTGGTGTGGAGAGCAGTATCAGCTCTATAGTTTTGAAGGAGAAGGTCTCTCCAGAGACTTGCATAGCACAAAGCTGCAACAAAAAAGACGTCTTCCATACTGTTTTTGTTCCAAATGCCTGATCTCAGTCTGGGATTGTTGACCTGCTTCACGCTGTTGATATCCAGCTGTCAGAAGAGTAACAGTGCCATTCAACTCAAAGTATACAGAAGGGTTTCTGGTACTAACCAAGCTGAGCCACAACACATTGTTACTAATCTCAGAAAGGCCAAACACTTCTCTGATAAAAAGTTTTGGTCATTTATCAACCTAAGTCAACAAAACCCAACAAAATAAACAAAAAGATGAGGCAATTGTGAGCTGTCATCTAAATTCTTAAGACTGTTGTCAAGACGTTCTCAAGAGAATTCTTTCATGGAAGTCCAGAACGTCTGAGGGAAGCTGATGGGAATAATCACTAAATACTGACAGGCCATCTAGAAGACACAAGGATTGTGCCCTTGCTTGAAAGGGGCATTTTAGATTCCAAACTACAAAGTAAATATCATGCAGTGCTACAGAATGAGATCTTTTGATGCACAATGTCAACCTCGAGGGGTACCTAGATCCTCCAAATGCATTTCAGCTGACTAACAAAGCTGCGTCGATACCCTGCTCCATGACCTGCCAAGTAAGCTCTCACAGCCCCAAGCAGGGAGATATCAAAACAGCAGACAAACAAATGAGTGAGTGCACCAGATTCAGCCTCCAAGTGTCAAAGCAGGCTCTGGCTCAAGTGGTGCAGAAGCATGCTCCTGCCTTTGCCTTCCCATGCAAGTCAGAGCAAGTTTCCCAGAAAGGGACCAAACCATTTTTATTTTTTTTTAAACTAAATGCTTTTAATAGAAAACAAAATACAAAATAACTCTTTCCAGAAAGCAGAAATATTTAATCTCTCCAAATGACAAACTAGAACGTGCTTTTTCTGCAGATCCTTGTTGTAAATGCTGATGACTTATCTCACAAAGTGTTCATGAAACTGATATTGCAATGTTTTGAGAAAAATACAACACTGGCAGAGCTGCCTCTGTCTATGCACAATAACTCAGTAATACTATTTTATGCCGTGTCACTTTGTGTGTCGCTCTCTCCCTGTCCCCCTCTCCCTAGACTGCCAACTTCCATTTAGGGAAATATTTCTATGAGATGCAGTGGTGGATTGACATGCCCTGTTTTCCACTAGGCGTCCAAACTTAGTTGCTTCAGTTCTATTGTGCCCTCTCTCCAGACAAGGCAAGTCATTTGTTAACCTTAATGCCACCGCATTACCCCTACTGTCCTCTCTTCCTCAAAACACAGTGCAACCAGATTCAGAACATAAATACAAATATCACAGCTAGTACCAGGACCAAACCCAAATAACAATGCAGAGATGGGCCCCATCTGAGGTCAGATCTCCATCCCCTTAATAAAACGAAAGATGGTATTTTCTACTTACCTGGTCCAAAATATTCCAGAAGTGTTATAGGGAGCTGTAATACTTAAGACCACTGTAACTAGAAAATATCTAATGTTCTTTTAATATAAGGGCTTTAAAATGCTGGTCCTCTGCAACACCAGGAAAACAAAAGCAAAACAAAACAAAAAACTCTGGGCCAGTAGTTCTCACATGCTCAAGCCTCAGTTAACAGTAGGTAAGGTGTGCCCATCAATCTATGCAGGATATTTAAGTGCAGGTCAGCAGCTTATCTGGTTGGCAGTTTCACTTGTTTGGACCAGGCTTTTGGTTTCTCCAAGCTACTGGATTTCCTCCCCTTTTCCCCACCCCTATAAGAATAGAACATATATGTATTTTCATTACTCCTCCTTTTTTCCTTATTCCATTCAACAGCACAGGCCTTTTTGTGGGCAAGACATTTTAAAGTGTTTGCATCACTCTGAATATTACTTTCAAGAGGGCAGAGGAAGAGAAGTGTTTCACAGTCACTAATCTCAGCTTGCAATGGACTCTGGCATTCAATAAACCCACCCACTTCCCTACGAAAAACAAAATTAATGTTCCTGATTTTCTTGTGCAATTCCAGTCACTAGAAGAAGATTACAGGCCATAAACTGTACACTCAGTACATTATTCATTTGTCCGGTATATACACCAACCAGTTCACTGGAAGAGCCATCTGCAGGGGCATTGCAGTAAGTGTTCCGTATGTCCCAGACCCGGACTGAATTGTCCATTGACGCTGAAGCAATTAAACTGCTGTCAGGGCTAAAAGTAAGGCTGGTTATGTTATCCGTGTGCCCTCTCAGTTCTTTGTAAAGAGTTCCTGATGCCAAGTCCCACAGCTTTAGCCGCTGATCTTCTCCTGCGGATGCCAGGTACTTACCATTGGGAGAAAAGGCAAGCGCTAGCACAGGGCCACGGTGCCCAGTGAAAAGACGCACTGAGTTGCCTTGTTGAGTGCTCCACAAGCGCACAGTTTTGTCCGTGGAGCCTGTTGCTAAGTAGTTGGAATTAGGGTGGAACTTGACACAGTCTACGTCCGCTAAATGGCCTGCGTATATTCGCAATGGATACGTCCGATCAAAGGACCAGAGCCTTGCAGTGCGATCGTGGGAAGCACTGGCAAAGTACAGGCTGCAGGGGCTAATATCCAAATCCCAGACAGGATAGGCATGTCCTTGGTACAACACAGTGTTTGTAAAACTTCCGAGGTCCCAGTATCTGATGGACATGTCCTCAGAACAAGATAAAAGTCCTGAACTGTCTGAAAGGAACCTTGTGCTATACACAGGTCCACAGTGTCCTCTCAGGATCTTCATTTCTGTACCTGCGCTGTCGTCCTCTTCCTCCTGGTCAAGGAGTTAAACAAGAAAAGAAAGCATGTTTATCTGTTCAACAAACACAGTAACCACCAGGAGGAAATCAGGTGGGTTTTAATACAGAAGTTATTTAACATGTGGCTCATATTATGCAACTCTGAGACACAAACATTGCTACATCTACGTTAATGCTGAAAGAGATGGCAAGGTAAGAGTTTATATAAAGGTTTTATCTTCATTTTGGGTAGCCTCATGCTCACTCCAGAAGGCACCTTAACCCAGGACTGTACACAAATAGGGCAAATAAAATTAGGACATCTTTCCCTTTGCCAAAAACATATGCTTTTTCCCTCTCTGCTCTCTACTAAACTTTTGGTAAGATGTTGAAACAGATCTTGGCATCTGCTCTTTTGGTGTAGTCATTGTTGGAAGCGAATCTCACAGCAGAGAAAAAGAAACACAAATGTCTTTAACAAAAGGCAGGAGACGGAAAGACAAAGCATATTTAACAAGCTGTATGCTGGACATTCCTCCTTAGCCCCACACGTGAACAGAAACCCAGTAAGACCATATCTATTTCTCCACACAAGCTCCATCAGGATTTCACATTTTCACCCTTCAAGGGCAGCCTTCAAGAAGAGCAAACGTATGCAGCTTATTTAGGTCAGAGGATCTATTTTGGGGTAGGAAGAGATGAATAATAATAAAAAGGATGCCATTGTAAACCTTTTTATCCTGCAGTTCTCCAATTCGAGTACCAGGGCAGCTAGTCAACAAGTAAAGGCTTTCATGTTTAAAGACTGTTCAGTGAGACTGTTCACTGTTCAGTGAGCTGTACATAAGGAATCTCCCAATGGAGGGTACAAGTCTCAGAGAGCCTATTCAAGTAGCACCTCCTGACACTCAAAGGCTGCAGTCTGCACAAGTTTCAACAAATCCCAGCTCAAGAGTGTCCTTGCCTGACAAGCTAGGGTCTCACTGACAGTGCAATGCAACCATGACTCGGGGTACACCTGCATAGTAGCTCAAGACTACACTTCCTCAGGGCTGTCAGGCAGATACTGTCAGTGCTGAATCAGTAATACTCATCCAGGACAATCTCTGCACATCAAATTCAACACAACAGCCTTTTGTCTGTGAGCAGCCCCTTTATCATCACAAAGTGGCCCATTTCCTGCCGAAGGAGCACTTCCTGCTCCAAGAGGAAGCCCAATTCCCCAGGGCTGCCTGACTGCTGATGACCAGCAGAAGTCAGTGTGTCCTAAGCAGCTCTCTTGGCTGACATGACATCTTCCTTCCCTCTGACCTCAGGACACGCTGACACTTTCGCTTCAGACTTAGCAATAGTTCTGTAAGTCCACCTCCAGTGGTTTCAAATCGCACGGCACAGGTGAGCAAACTCTGACTTAGCTACCTCACTGCTTTACTCCATCTCAGTTGCATGCTTAATGGCAGGCAGCAAGCCATGTTTAGCAATGTTAATTCTCTTCAGAGTCGTCAGGGCCCATGGGAGTTTTATGATGTGGCTGGGAGCCAACTTCATTTCTACTATGGAGGTGAGGCAGGGAGAAATTGCAGGCTGCAGCATGCAAAACCCCATTCTTATTGAAATTGCTTTTTCTACCTCAGATAGAGCACTGCTTGCTGGAATCCACAGCATTTCTAGGCTATGTTACTACATTAAAGGAGAAACGCTGATATCTTCAGCATTTTAACTATTTAATTATGACCGTAAGATTCCTGACAAGTTACCAGTGGAAGCCTGTTCAAGTTATCTGTATTGTATGATAGTTTATGTAAACTCCGCAAGTCCAGGTACTTAATTTTATGCCTTCAAATTCATAGAGTGCTACCTAAGCTGTCTGGAAGCGCATATTCTCTTTCTTTACAAGCACCTACTCTTCTTCTCTTGTATTACAGTAGCATCTGAGAATGCTTGCTGAAGCGTTCAAAACCACACTCCTATGCAGTCACAGGTAGCACATCTTATCTTTTACTCTGTTTGACACCCACTTAGCATTAAAGCGCACTGCTGTTACAGCTCACCAAACCCAGCACACCTATAATGCTTCTGAGTCACAAAACTTTTCCATTTCATCCCTATCCAAGTTAGGCTGCTGACCAGATTAACAAAGCAGCTGGAAGGGCAGCTACTACGATTACTGTCTTGCAGAACCAAGTTTCATTTCTGTGCCAGTTCAAGCACGCTCTTCCTTGCATCCTACAGCTACTACCATACAGGTGAGCACTTACAGCAGCTGCAGAAAGGCTGCAACCCGTGCTATATATCAGGAGGCAGGGAATCTTTCTTCATACCAATTTTTCAGGATACCGATTTCACACACTGAATATGTTTCCCAGATATAACATACCACTGGGCACTACTCAGATATCCAATGGCTCATTCTGAAGTGGCTGCTACTGCAGGTTAGCACAAACTATTTGTATTTCCTTGGAACAGACAAGAAATTAAGTTATATAAGCCTATCTTAATCAATAATCTACATACACAAAGCTACCTTTTATTATTTGTACTATCCATTTTGAAAAGAAGACCTATCAAACCAGATTTTAATTAACAATAGAACTGCAAAACCTACCAACGCTACTAAAATGAGCTAAATAAAAATAATTCACTCTTCAGTAGTGAACAGGAAAACTCTCTGAGCAAGTACAAGACCCAAAAATTACATAACTGAGAAACTGAAAAGAATAACTATGTCGGCATGTTTTGTTACACAGGTCACCTTCCAAATGATACACCTATGGGCAGGCTGCCCAACTCCTCAGCTATTACTTAAGTCAATAATGGACTTTGCAAGACAGTCATCTGGACCCAGAAAAAGTTACTGTCAATGTATTTAACCTTGTGAACAGCAAATCTTATCTAGCTGACAACAATTATCTTGATCTTCTCCCAGGCACAAGCCTGAAGGGATGGAATAAGCCTCAAAAAGCACCAATAATCTCAAAAAAATGAAACCAAGAAATCATCCCACTCCCACCTCCCCTTTTTCTTTTTTTATAATTGGTAACATGTTACAGGTTTCCCGGGGTGTGGTCATCTCTTATGCTGCAGTGCTCTTTAAGATGTCAAAAGGGAAGATCTCTTACTTGCCTACAGTAGGAATCTCCCAGCAGGGAAAGATGAGGGAGAAGATAACCATGGCTGTCTTTGCAGGACATTTCTCACTGGTCTTTCCAGAATTCCCTCCCATCTGCCATCCATCAAAGTGTCAGCATCATCCCCACTCACTACCACTTGAAGAAGCACTGCCACTTAAAAGCAGAATCTTAGAAGCAGAGTTGAATGGGGTCAAGTCTTAGTCTTCACACAATTTAAAGACTGCCACTCTTGCAGCTTGGAACAGACTGTGTTTTCTGTTGTTGATTTACATAGTACCAGCATGGCAAAATTGCAAAAAGACAAATGATACATCCATTATACAGCTGCAAAACTACATTTTACATTGGACCTTAAGTAAGAGAGATGTTAAGTTTGCAATTGTGAAATGCTACTATAAAGAAAACTGAATTACTTTATCCTCAAATAGAAACTAAGCTGAAGATTAATTATTTCAGGCACTACTATTTAAATACAGTAACCAAAGCTAATTATACTGTCTTGGTATCTGTGGCTTCTGGTCTCATGGCATCCAAGTGGGTGTTGGTCTCTTCTCACCTGTGACCCTGTGGGTGCCTGTGTATTTTCACGTAAGGCTTCCAGATACTGGAATTTATTTCCTTTGTAGTCAAGAGGTTTTCATTTACATTTGGGACAAGCAGTGCATTCAGGCTGGCATCCGCACCTGAATCTTGAACTCCTGATCAGGTCACTATTTGTTTTGTCAGTGGTGAAGTTACTGAGGGCAATGATGACTTTGATCTGTGCTGGTCTTTGACCAGGTTTTGGGTTTGGACCTGTGCATAAATACTGCCAGATACACAATGAGACCCATTTGTACTCAAGCTTCTGCAGCCATTTCATAATACACATACAACATGCAAATAGGCACCTATGTGCCAAAAAACCCTAATACACACTCCTGATAACCTCACGGTATCTCCCTGATCTGTATTCTGGAGTCAACGGAGTTGACCTGCTGATTTACAGAGAAATTCTCCCCTGTAGCAGGTTATTGACATTTGGTTTCCATGACAGGGACTATATATGGTCACGTGTGCTAGCAACTCTTGCAGCTTATAATGCACAGAAGTCCATAGCTCTATCTTGGGCTTGTCTGACCCACTTACCAGCAGAAAGGGTTAACCTGGGAAGTGATTAGCATGCTGCTGTGCTGTCTCACCTGGATGCCTGCCTCTAGTTCTCAAGCTTTGTAGCAAACAACGCCCAA
Organism: Geococcyx californianus; assembly: GCA_013389885.1. Lineage (NCBI taxonomy): Eukaryota > Metazoa > Chordata > Aves > Cuculiformes > Neomorphidae > Geococcyx > Geococcyx californianus. The sequence continues at coordinate 10,364 of VWPV01031579.1, forward strand.
TCATAGATCCCTTCCTACAGCAAGCTCTCTGCACTCTTCCAATGTAAACAAAACCCTGCCATTAGGTATTTTTTATAAGAAAAAACAGTGGAAAAAAGGATGCTTCTCCTGCTAAACACTCAACACAAGAACAAATATGGCTTTTTTTTTTCCTTCCAGAGGGGAGTGATTAAATAAAGGAAGAGTCACAAATTCTGATCTCTAACTAGATATAAGATCCTACGTGGGCAGATGTGGCAGAGAGGGGAGGAAGGGCGTGACTAGAAGGCAAAAAAAAGAGTAAACTAGAAGATGTTATCTAGCTTGGCATGTGAAGGCATACACATCCCTGTCCTGATCTTCAGCACTCCAGAGTGAGAAGCCTCTGAAGTTTCTACACTGCAGATTACGTAGAGACATTTTGCGTAATTTTTCCACACCAACTCTTCACCTCTGGTTGAGGTGATTCCTTATATACAGCTTTCCACTTAGGCATCCCTCTTCCTTCCTGAGGCCTACTTTGGCTATGTCTTTATGTTCCTCTTTCCGCATCTCTTCCTTTCTCTGCACCGTTCTGACTGGTTGTTCTGAGCCACTGTCCTTCTAGTTTTCATTCATCACAGTGTGTTTTTACTGCCTGCATCTCCCTGTTTCATCTTCACATCTACAAGAAGGCTCCATGCCCCTCAGGGAAAGAAGCCTTCTCTAGTACTTGTCCTTACTAGGCTGCCTGTGTACTGCCATCTGCTCGAGGACAGCTGGAAGAGGAAGATCAGCACTTAGGAGTAACAAACTATGAACCAAACACCTCAGTGCAGCAAAGAACAAGGATGAGAACAGACTATAAAATCTGTGTGTCAACGCAGACAGGTTGTTGAACACCCTCACAGTCCCCTAAGGCAGGGGTGTCAAACTCACAGCCCTCCACCTTGTGTTATCTGCTTGGCACCTTGTTTCCACCCAGCGGCAGCACCAAGCGTCTTGCCCTTTATGCTCTTGCCAGCACTGGTCACATGTGCAGCGTGCAACAAACACATGCTACACTGTAGGAGCAGAACGGCAGGAGCTGTGAGTTTGACACCCTCGCTCTAAGGCATTACTAGATATTCCACAATGCATGCCCAAAATATCTCAGCAGAAAGGGTAGGAGGGGGAAAAAAAGGGATATCCAGACCTCCTCATCCAGGATGTCACAAGCCAGGCGGATGTGGGACACATCAACAAGGTGGGGCTCAGATTTCAACTTCCTGGAACGCAGGCTCCACAGCTTCACACACGAATTATCAAACCCGGCAGCGAGCAGCTTGCTGTTTGGTGAAATCTCTGCAGTGTTCAGCAACTGTTCGGTGTTATAGAAGGCATAGAAACAGATGGTTGTTAGCGAAGGGGGACCATCCTTGACACGTTTAATGCTGTCTTGCAGTAAATCCAGCGCTGCTTCGTTCTGCAGAATGGAAGCCGGCACATCACTGGGTTCCAGGCCATTGCTCTCATTGCGTGAGGAGCTCCCACCGGCATAGAGCTGGTAGTCAGTCCTCTTGGCAGGCTGCACATCCAGGTGAATGTGCAAGGTCAGGACTTTGCACAGGGCGTTGTTGTTGTCACTTTGGAGGTAGCGAAGAAGGTAGTTGTAGCTGTCCTCTTGAAGGCGGATGACGTACTTGTTGTCCAGAAAAGCCCGGAGCTTCAAGTTGGACAGGATATCTTGAATAGTCATGGTAGTCTGCAACTGCTCAATGATATCCTTCTGGCTGGCATTCTGCAAGAACATCCCATGGAAGCGGCTGTAAAAACTGTCCACTGTGCTTTTTAGGCCATTCTGGACCATGTTCAGATGGAGGTAGACGAAGAGGGGATACAGAAGAGGCATCACTTCATGGCTGTGCTGAGAATCTGAATCTACGTAAAAAACAGCAACAAACTTTGAATGATTTCTCAATCCACTTCCTACTAGGAATAAAACAGAGCAAATTATTGCACAAAGTCTTGACAGTGGCATCAGAGAGCAAGCAAGAGGAGACTTTTGGCGGTGCATCTAAGCAAACCTCTTCCATCATCTAAAGGGGATACACAGTGCCTATTACTGATATGAACACAGACTTTCAAGTCAGTGAGGTCAGTTGTCAAAATAAAATGCACAGATTTCAAAACCCTTTTTAAGTGTGGGACAGCTATTAAAATACCACCTTAAACTACACGACACCTGATTTTTTTCCCTTTGTATTTAAAACTATGCCCTCTGTTTATTCCAATAAGTGGGCTTTAAATTTTATTCATTATATTTAAATTAGTATTTAAATGTGTTTAAATCAAAATTGTTTACCTAGCTTGTGCAGGCCTCAACTTTGGTGGCTTTTTTCCCCCTCTCTCAGCTTCAATAAAACTTGCAGGTGGTGCTTTGGATGGAACTGATCTGTCCCTGGGGTAAAGGAAGCTACAGTTTCCAAAATATACTGCACTATGCTGTGCTCGTTTTATTTCTGTGCCTGCTCGTGTGCATACTTTCTTTCTCCCCTCTTCTCTGCCAAGGCAAATCCCAGAAGTAATTCCTAGTACACAGTGTAACAAACTCCCGATTAGGCTGTGCTGTACCTTGCGGAGACTGATCTGTGCAACAGCTCCACCCCTCCCCACCAGCTTCTTGGGGCTCTTTCCCTCCCACATTCAGCCAGCTCCAGGGAGCTGTAAGGAGCAGAGCCCTGCAGTACAACACCATGACAGTGTACAGGGCCACAACAATGAGTTACTGGAGGCCCAAATGATCCAAATTACTGGAACAAAATAGGCATTGCTGATCCTCAAATAGAACAGTTCTCAACTTGTTTTTCTCCCTGCTACTGACCAATGCATGCCCTTTCTCCTCCCTTTCCATTAGGTTATTTTCCTTCCTGTTGAGCACCTGCCCAGACTTTCTCTGGTCCATACTGTGCTTCTCTCCCATTTCTATATGAGTAACTACAGAGTGCATGTTGGTGTGCAGCATATACACAGGTACTTGCATACTTAGGCATCATTCTCCTTTCTGTCCCACTGAAACTGGGCCAAAGCCAGTGAAACCAGGGGTCTGTATGTAGTAAAGGCACTAAGCAACCAGCAGCTGTTCTTTCCTCTGCAACTGCTCTAGTCCAGAAATGCAACAAGGGGAATGACCTCACACCGCAGTGGGGGAAAAAGGGAAGAAATGGAAAGTTGGCAGAGACAGGAATGAAAAAGTGTTCCCCATGAACGTATGGACAGAGGTTACAGGAGCTGAGACTGCCTAGCTTGAGGAAGATTAAGGGGGCATTCTAACTGCTCTTAGTACCCTGTTGGACATTATGGAGGGAAAGGAGCCAGCCACTTCTCAGAGGTGCTAAGTCAAAGGACAACAGGCAAGCTGCTGCAAGGGAAATTCTCACCAAATTGCTCAGCCCTGCAGCTGGGATCCAAAGGTGTAGTAGTGCAACCTCCACACTTCTTGATTTTCAAAACCTGACCAGACAAGGACCTAAGCGACCTGATCAAACTCTGACTTTGCCCTGTGTTAAGCAATACGCTTAAGTAGAGATGTCTAGAGTAATCCCTTAATTATTCAGTGGTCCTAGTTCCCTGCCCACTCCTCAGTGACCATGGAAGCAGGCATCACTGAAATGGGATGTTTCCTGTTGGGCCTTGTGGCTGGCTGGCAGGTCACATATATGAACTGCTCCTCTTTCTGCAGGGGCATAAGAAACCAAAACCAAGCAGGAAGGACAAAAAAAGATGTAAACATTCAACACCAACACCAAAACCACACCTAGCACTTGCCCAAGCAATACTCAAAGCCAATGAACATAGCAGTCATACTTCTCAAAAATCTATTAAACCATACGCATTTACCCTCAATACTGAAATGCAACGGTGTTGAACTGCTCCAGGTGGCAAACCTAAGACTAAGGCAACTGAATTTTCCATCTCTACCTTCCTGCCTCACTCCTTTTCCCTTCAAAAACCATCAGGAATATTAATGCTAGTGTTATACACACTGGGATCAAAACCCTAAACTGGACAAACAGGGACGTGCCAAAAGGCAGGAAGAGTGGAAACCTCACTTTCCTTGGTACTACTACCTAAAAATCTTATCTGCTTTCTTCTTCCTACATTAGGTATCCATAGAAGAAATAAGGGCGTTCCCAGGAGGTCTCCCCTGCCTTTTAATAAATAAATAAATAATCTTCCTCATCACACTATAGAATGAGATTTTTTTTCCTTTCTCTCATATACCTGCAGTCTCAAAGCCAGTAAAGATAAATTTAAGTGACCAAATTCTCTCTTAATAACTAGACCATCATAAAAAGAAGCCAATTATGAATAAAATTAAAACTCCTAACCTAGAAGACAGCAAAGAACTATATTCATTTCTAAGTTACCTGCCTTCACATAAGACTCTAATCTTCCTTCTTGTTCTGTGTATATATGATGGTACCTAAACAAGCTCTACCCATATACAAAGGCCAAATGTTTGCACAAGAAAAGGCAAACAGTCAGTAATGTACAAAAATCAAAAGTGCTCAGCACTTGGGCAACAAAAAAAGGAATGAAAAAGAAAAATATTTCTAATTTTAGTAACTAAAATCCCAAAACTAGAAATCAAAATATTATCAGATATGAATTTTATTTCTTGTACTGTACTTTACTCATTGAAATGACAAAAAATCAGCTACCCTTCTTTTCCTGGCTTCTTGATACTTACCTGTGAGAAAATTGCGTAATCGTCCAAATTGTACTTCATATTGCTGTGGCTCTGCCAGGCAGGGAGCTGCAGACACAACATTGGCACAACCAGATTCAGATTGGACTGTGAAATAAAAAAGTAAAATTAAGTGAGAATTTATGGAGTTTTGTATGAAGGTCTGAAAACAAAGCTTCTTAAAATCTAAGGTAATGCATCCACTAAGGTGACATTTCATCTTTCTAATTGTCCAAGACTTTTAAACATGGCATTAACAACCTAGACAGGTCACAGATGAGAAAGCTTAAAAACTCCTATGAAGCTCAACAACTCACCTGCTTCCCTCAGAAGACATTTTTTGTTTTCAGATACAACTTAAAGTTCCCAAGAAAGTCAGAGACAAACACCATCACAGATCCCTTCATAGTTTTGCAAGATACTCAGTGGTTTCACTACTTCACACTCAGAAAAGTTGATGAAATCAATCTACAACTTTATCCAAAACAAAGTTTCTGTTTCAGTGGGACCCACCTCCCATCATGGACAGAATGTCTGCCCTGACACTGCCTCAGAGTCTCAAATTCCTTCCCCCAGTACTTATTATTTACTACAAATGATAGTCATTACCATTTTCTAGTTTTCCCTGAGGTGGTGGTGAAAACACACTGAATTTCTAAGCAAACACTAGTTTATAATCAAAGCATGTCCTGCTCGCTAAGGATTTTAGGTTAAAGGGCAGCTGGTATCTGACCCCAACCCTAGTTTGAACAGCTTCCTGAAATGGTGTTAAACTGAGTTTCAGAATTGGTATCAACTCAAGTAGAAGTGATTCTGAACTATTTAGAAAGGAAACTGGTTTTTTTTCTTTGGCACCAAACTGTTTCTCTCCTGCTAACCACTTCAGAATTTGACAGGGCACTTTGCGCAAGTTTGCAGACACCCACCAGGAGACCTTAGGCATGTACAAATACCAGTGATTACAAATTACAAAACTGACCCTTCTAAATTTTAACTAATATATTAATTCACCTGCTCTTCTAGAAAGGCACAACGGGGCAAGGAGTTTCACTTCATTTTGCTTTCCTAATCTTTTTTTCAATTCATAACTATTTTCCCCTCCACAAAACCTATTTTTATTACTCTCAACCCCTTCAGCTTCTTTCAGTCTTCCCTGTCCCTCCCGCTCCCCCTCGCCCCTTTCCATCCTCTCTCTTTGCCTGCCTAGTCCTGATTGATTGCTTTTTGTTCCAGCATTTGGCTCATGCACAGAGGCACAACTCTGACAGCCTTGGAAGTCTATAAACACCACCATCAAATTTTCACATGCTAAAGAGAGATAGGCCAGCCTCCAGCTCGTTTCAGTGCTTCTAATTAGAAAGAAATCAGCACATGGTGTACAGGCACTTAGTCACTATTCTCCCTCCTCTCTCTCTGGTAAGACACAGGTCTATCTTCCTGGAACTTATGGAAATACAGGAGGTGTATTTACTGACTCTCCAGTGTGAATTCCATTTCTAAAACAGACAGCTGGGCTCTGCTAATCATCCTTTCATGGGAAAAAACAAATACAGATTCCAATACCAATACCCTGTCTTCACTCAAATCAATTTTGAAATAAACAACTATAACCTGTGGAAAGGTACAGATGCACTGTGCTTTCTATATCTTGCCCGCTTCAGAAATGCAAAGCTGCCAAGAACTCCAGGTTCACATACTGGTATTACTTTATGGCTCAAGCAAAATCTCTTCTATTCAGACTTAAAATTTAATAAAATCAATATTCAGCCCGAGAAAGTAAACTGCATGCACGCACATGCAGAAACTCCAAAATGCTTAGTGACAGTTTTCAATGTCACACATGCTACTCACTGTAAAAAAACAAAGAAAAAAAGAAATAGGAAAGCCTGTCTTTTTTATGCTGTGTCACAGGGTTACATGTAAGAGTCAACTCTTCACAAAGTTCTGGTGGCCTCGGTTCAGAAGGAATGGGAATGACTTGCCATCTTGCTTGTGCCATGCAAGCACAACTTACTGTTCTTGGCTTTATGAAGTGCTCCCTCCATGCCACCTATTTAACTTTCTCTCTATAAGCAACTTAAATCCAAAATTAAGAGGTACGTCATGCATCCAAAAGAGGAAGATCATCTTTGGTCATGTATCCTGGAGCAGTCAGCCTGCCCCACTGTTTCATTAAAGATACTAGAGGTTGTTCCCATCAGACGAATGGTAAAAAAAACCCCACGTATCAGACAGTCCAAACAAGTCTGAATTCTAATTATTTTCCTTCCCAAAACTTTACATCAACCATAACTGCAAAAGGGATCAAGAGCTCAACTGATTCCAAAACAAGAGAGTAAATTTTAAGACATTTTTCTTGCGGTAGAAAAAAACACTGGCTGTATCATTCTAATACATTAATAAATCTACAATATTTGCTTTTCTAACTTCCTCAGTTGTACATCTATTGGAAAACCTGCTCCTTGACTCCACTTCCAGTAATTACATGACATGTGACCTGATAACAAATTCAAAGGAACTCACTCCTAACTTGGGGATATGAACAGTCACCTCCAGATCTTCAAGGTCGGCTATGAGCAGCATTGCTTCCAGCTAACCAATGCAGGGCTACTGTAAGCACAGTTCCACAGTAACTGATCCTTCTTATTTACATGAGTGTGAAAATGTATAATTTTACATTATTTTGGATAGTCTGACTTGTTGCTAGTATACTATGGGCAATACCAGAGGAACCTGTTCCTGAAGTCACTCGTTCTGTCCCCAAATATTCGTCTAGTTTTCTCCAGAAATATAGGATTAGTCATGATGAAGCTCTGGGCTGTGTTTTACTGCAGATGCAATCAGACAGCACGCTAGATAATCTCATCTGGTCTCCTTTTCTCATGAAAAGTTTGATCAGATGATCATCTTCTGAGTTGGGCTGTAGATATACAGCAAGTATACTGAGTAATGGAGAAGGGCTGAACTAGAGAGGTTCTGGAACAAAACAAAAGAAATGCTGAGGTAAAACTAAGAAAACAAAATTATTTAAACCCAAACCAGAAGACACTCCTCACTGTGAAAGTAGTCTCAGAACTGAAGACAGAAGTAAGCAACTCTCCCATTTATACTGTCTAGTTGATTTGAAAGCCAAACAAAATAAAAGAGCTGAACAGAAAAAATGAGGCAAGTTTTGTTAAGGAATTAGCAAAGACATCTTTAGACACAAATGTTTGATTGCTTTCCCTGAAATAAAGCAGTGCAGGCTTTAGAATCTGGTCACTTTTTATTCAGTTTGCCTAACTAAGATGACTGCAGCAGAAAGTATTCTCAGCCTCTGTTGTCAGAACAAAAACAAGCTGGATTTTCCTTTTCCAACAATCATTCAGGGAACTGCAGCATAATCACTTACAGCTTACTGTGAGCATGTTCAAGGAGAAGTAGTAGTAAGCACCTCAACACACAAGAGCAGACCATTTTCAGTTCTAATGAAAACTGATGACTAAGTTCTGGATCACCTGCCACAAACTCCTTGCTCTGGCAAGAGGCCATGGGCTAATGAGACAACATTTAGTAATAACATTTGACAGAAGATTAGTAAAAGACAACTTCTCATCACATACTCATTCGCACTCTTCACTGAAACATTTTTCTTCTGCATGATGCCATAAGCAAATGCAAGGACTTGCAAACCAGTTCATCTCTCTTACTTCAGATACTAATCTTCTCCTAGTAAGGACTGGTCCTAAGTTCTAATCCCATTGCAAGGCTGACCTTTCTACTGACCTCTCCTGTAAAACCTCCCATCAAAACCAATTCAGCTTTTTACTTTGCTTTCATTCCTTCCTTATCTCCCTCAGTATTACTTCAGGGAGTTGTGACAAACTTCCGATAGTTACTCTGAAAACAGCAAGGAAATGAAAAGTACTAAGAAGATGTAAGTCAATTCTAATAATGAAATATTACCCAACTTCCTTCTGGCCCCTGAGAGTCAGCCTGGACATTTACCCACAAGTCACTCATCTTTGTACTGTAACTATGGCAAAATTAACTCTAGAGGTGGAAAGAGCTATTTTGGCATCCAATCTTATGTAGCTACAAGCACAGAGTTATACAAACAACTAATGATTTGTCAAATCAAGTTGTTTCACAAGTAACTAATGTCTCCACCATTCTTAGCCTGGGATACTGTCACAATCTAAGCAGTGTCGCTATCAGAAAACACGCCCTCCTTGCATTTTAATCCAAAGGTCAGCCCAGTATTTTCTATTACTTTTACAAGTAATTTTTACAAGTAAATTTAGTCTTTATAACCTCCACATTGCTGCATCCTTTCAGTATTTGTACATCCTTAAGCCATAGCATAATTTGTTATAATAAAAATAATAATTGCAATGAAGATTTGCAGACAGGATTTGACAAGCAGAAGTGCAGCAGGATTCAGAAGCCTTTAAGATAGAGAAGAAAGGGCTTGCACAGAAATAAACTGTCTCATCCACTGAAGGCATGGGTTTTTTTCAAGTGACAGAGCAGAGCTTTCACAACCAGAAAGCTGGATAGGCCAGAGAAAGAAACAGCCTGTATCACTTTCATTTCAGATGTCACAGGTCTCCTGGAGTACAAAGGGACAACAGATTTTCCCGCTTCTGCTTAATCCTTCATCTAGGTTCTTCCCACTTCCATCCCAAAGCACCACTACTCATCAGACTTCATGTTCTTTGAGGTATATCATATGCATTTTCATCTGCCATGACATGGTATTTCAGCCTGCTGATTCACTGATTGTGAACCTCAACTTGTTATCCTTGTTCATTCTTCAGAAGTTCATAACTCATGCCAGCTTCTCACTGGGAAATGTCTTTATTTCAAAAGGAGAGCTGTCCATATGTGCAGACAAACTCACACAGTTACCCATATACATACACACACTTGTCACAACCCTGCCAAGAAGCATGCATGGAAAATACGATAGGATTACCTGTGAGATTAGCTGCCATCTCTTCCGCAGTCTGACACAGCCTCAGCCCTTGTTTTAGGGGACCTTCAGAGTCCACATACTGACGGCGCTTGAGGTAGCAGGACACTGCCATCTGAATCTGTTCTGTGCGTACGCGTTTCATGACCTTTTCAAAAGAAAAGAAAGAGATGATTGGCCTCTTGCTGTATAGGTACATGCTAAGACTGACAGAAACAAACGGCTTGGTATTTTCATTGCTGAAGTCAAGCAACTTCATTACTTAAGTATGAAACAAATTTATAAGCACCTGCCTCTCAGTACTAAGGTGTGATCAAACACTTTGAATCAGATCCATGAAGATACTTTCTGCCTAATTTTACTAATTTCACCAAGGAATCCAAAATATTTTTGAAGATTCTGGACAAAAGCTGCAGTGGTGAGCTGAAGTATTTGATTTTGTTAACAATTAACTCATAAAAATAGAACATTTCACCTCCTTGCTTTTTTACAGTAGCAGTTTGGGTATTCTTCAGTTATTTTCAGATTCCTCTGCTTAAACAACCAACCAACGAAATGATATCAGAAGAGTCATGGGAATGAGAAATTAGTCTACAGGAAGGAAATTTAAGAATGCTTTAAATAACACACCTAATTTTACCTACTTTGGGAGTCCAAGAAGCAATAGCTTATTGCATGAATGTGAAGGTCAGAGCCAGATTTCTGGCACTTCAGTCAGGCAAGTCCTCAGAAAAAAACCTCAGGGAAGTTAAAAACAAAAGCAGAGCCTTCTGTCATTTTTGCCTGCTCCCATGCATTCAGATTTCCCTCTGAAAAGAGTTTAAAAAAATTCCTTTGAAGTTTCCTTTATACAAATATTGAAAGCCATCCTCAAAAACACCTCTTGGTCTCAAAACCAAAAGAAGCCCGATGCCAGCTTTTAGCCTCTGGCTTGCAGAAAAAGAACCTCAGTGAGATAAATGCTATAGCACCCTTGCAGTTTGAGTAGTCCCTGACTGCCACCGATCCTTTGCAACAGGCCTTAAATTTTACACAAATGTTTAGGTAACCTAAAAGGCTTTAGATAAAGCAGAACCAAGCAACTGTTTTATTCCAGCAGAACAAGAGGTGCAGGCTGCCTCAGCCCCACTGCCACAAGACGTGAATACACTTTACAAGGGCACATGGCACACGGCTTTCTGGTTGGAGTAGCTAAATCCAATGAAATACAGCTTCTCAGAAAGACAGACAAGGATGCCTATTCCTCTCCCTTGCATGAGACGCATTTCTAACAAAATGACAGCTTTAAAAATATGATCATAAATGAGCATTTTCTAAAAGCCATGCACGCTTTAGTGCTTATCCCAGTTATCAGAACAATAAGCCCTTTGTGGACTTCCACAAGGATGGGAACATAAGGTTTCAGCAAAAGTTACTTTAAACAGATATGCGGAATTTCAAACACATAGGCTTTGGGGAAAGCCTTAAAAAGATTTGTTCTCACAAGTGAAATAACTGTTGAGGGTGGGGAAGGGGCATCAACAGGTGTGGAGTTTTCAAAGCACTTGCAGACAGACCTATTAAAATCATGGCTATCAACTACAACTTCATCCACTCCAAAAGCAAACTTCTTTCTCATCTTCCTTGCAATTAAAGAAATTATACACTGCCTCAAATGTAACACTTTTTCTGCTGCACAAAACTGTAGTAAAGACAGAATTCTAATGAAGACCATGAAGAAGGGTGGACAGTAGGGTGGGTCAGCATCACAGTATCACAGTATTGTAAGGTTGGAAGAGACCTTTGAGATCATCGAGTCCAACCTATGGCCCAACACCTACACCTACTAACTACACCTACTCCTACTTGTCAGTTACACCATGTCACTAAGCATCTTAGCACTCTCCTAAAACACACCCCAAACTAAGCTTCACAGTGTATTACATTGCCATTCTGCATTTCATCCAGCAGCACAGGCTCATGTACAAGTGACCAGCCCATGTCCACACAAATGCTTCTGCATGCAGTGTGTCATACAGCTTAGGTCTGGGTAGCAACTTAAATATATTTGATATGCTCTTACAGATGTTTATTTCAGGTCTAGAAACCACTTTGGAGAGTTTGCATCTAGACTGTTGTGTTTGGCTTATAATCCAAAAGAAATTCACTTCCCAAATGGCGTGGAATAGATTCAACTAAATGTTTCTGAAGTGGTTTAGCCAGTCAAAACTCCACAAATCAGCCTCAGGTCTGTGGTTCAACTGCAGAGAGAGAGCATCTAGAAATATATCCTTGCCCAGTTTTTTTTTTGCTCCACTTTCAGGATCAATTTGTGCTAGGTTAGATTTGGCAAGAAAACCCTTATTCATTATGGTACAGCACGCATGTAGAGATAATCTTTCATAAACCTATAACTGATCAGAGAAACCAAAAACTGGTGTTTGAAAGATGCATAACTCCAGAGGATCCTTTGAAATGGCAGTGACAAACCCGAGCACCAAGATCAGTCTTTTCAAGCTGCTAAATGAGCAGAAACAGAGAAAACGGTAAAATGTAAATGATAAGCAGGTAACCCAGTCCTGTCAAATTCTAACATTAGGATTGCATGTTTCGGCAGCAGGAGAGAAGGGTCTGGAAAAGGGGCAGTCGCTGGCAGATGATTCAAGCCTAAGCTTTTTCAGAGCTTTGGGTATAGCAAGGAAGCCCCAGTTTCTTCGCAAAGAGTATCAAGGTAGTGCTGGCAGCTGCTTTATGCAACCTGTACAACAGGGGTGTCAAGCTCACGGATCCTGCCGTGCTCTTGCATTGTAACACGTGTCACACGCTACACATGACTGGCATGCTGGCAGGAACGTAGGGGCAAGGAGCTTGGCACTGCCACTGGGTAGAAACAAGGTGCCAGGCCAGATCAAACAAGGTGGAGGGCTGGATTCAGCCTGTGGGCCTTGAGTTTGACAACCCTCCTGTACAGTTTCTTGCTCCCTTCACACACCTCATACATTCCTCCTGGAACTCACAGTAGTGAGTGTTACGAGAAATGTCTTAAGGAGATCTCTACTCCAGGTGACAGAACAGGAACTACCTTACAGGAAATGGATCTCAACCAAGAAAAACCCGTTGGTATCAGACACACTATCAATCACCCCTACTTTCATTTCAGGTCTTTGTTTCTTTGTTCGCTTTGCCTTTAGACTTCACCTTCTGCAATATAAAGGGCAGTGTCACAGGAGCAGGAAAAGCGTTCATGAAAAGTGCAAGAAAAGCAAAACATTCCTACAAATATTCTTTATCAAGCCCTCAAAATTAGATTATATCATAAAATAAACATAATGACAGCCTGCCAAAGTGCTGTGTTCATGCTGAGCCAGTTCACAACAGGTCAATGATGCAGAATTCAAAGGCAAAAAAGAACAACCCTGCCATTTTAACCTCCAACCAACTCGACGACTCTAGCTCTCATCCCATAAGTTAATCTCCAAAACATGAAGCAAATTGAAAGCATATCATGTTCCCTGTCCATGCCTGCAGAAAGCTTAAAACAATTGGTCGGAAGTCCCAGCTGCCTCATTCCTCTCAAACAGCCAGAGAGAACAATAAATACTAATGTCATTAACTATTTTTACTGATAAGCAAAATACATAAGAGAGAAGAAAGAGCACATCGTGAGTCTGCACAGCTACAATGTAGCATCTTCTACAGTGTCACAAATCAGAACACACAAAAAAAATAAGGCCATTAAGTTAATTTTTTTTGACAAATCAAAAATGCTGAAGAAATCCAGAGAAGAGGCTGATCATACAAAACATATAACAAGTTCCTCTTTCCTAGAAAAGCCGGAAAATAGCTGTGTACTACACACTGGGCCCTGGAAATGCAATTCCTGCCTACGCTACATCTCTGGTACAGGTTTAGGCAGATTCCACAGCCTTGAAGTACCACCAGTACATACACACGAAAAAGAACCTGAAAACTAGTGTTGGAAATGTTGCTTTTAAATACTCTGCACTCCTATCCTGATGCTGGGAGTGCAGTCTCTTCCTTCCAACATACTGAAGAGACACCTACGAGTGTCAGAAGAGAACCAAGGACATGCAATCTTAAAAAAACCCAAACCAAAATCAAACAATAAAACAATCCAGAGAAGCATATTTTGAGTATTCTCTACTGAGAACTGTGTCTAAGGCCTGGGTTGTAGACAGAGAAGTACTATATTTTATCTTTTATCACTACTAGCAAAATTTAGAGTCTGCCCACGATACCAAATCACCTAATTTTTAATTTTGTGACATCAAGTTCGTCTAATACTTACAACTTTTCAGAATAAACAAGATAAGGGTAAATGGATGCCAAGATTCAAGCTGAGGGATTTCACACATGCAGCGGCTGCAATTCAGAAAAAGGGGCAAGCAAACACGACAAGTTGACATGGAGACTCAGCGTAGTGGTGGTGCAAAGTGAGAACAGCACTGCAGATCACAGGGAATCCGGAGAAGGCTTCTGCCTGAGCAGCGGTGTTTATGCCAAGAGGCAGAAGAGAGGAAGCAGCTGTGAATTCAGAAGAGCCTGCATCCATTTGCATCAGACCTGGATCTGGCTTCATGGTCCATGGATTAAGCTTTGCCCAAGTCCACAGTGCAGTTTTTATTCTCCAGAAGACAGAGCTCAGCAGTGTGCTTCACCCTCCTCCATGGCGACAGCACAGTTTACCCCCGGGCAGGACACACTTTACCCCTGTCCACAGCCCCCCAGCTCAGCCCCTCACCCCCATCTCCCAATCATTCCTCTCTGGAGCTGCTGGGCCTGGTGGATAAAGCCGCCCAGAGTCCCCGGGCAGGAACAGAAGCTCCAGAGACAGAGACAAGAGCCCCATGGACACAGTCCTTTCACCCAGGGCAGGACCAGAGCCCCAGGGCAGGACCAAGAACCCAAGGGACAGAGCCTCCCTTCCCCAGGCAGGACCTGGAGCCCCAGAGCAAGAGCCAGAAGACTCCGGGCAGGACCCAGAATGCTGGAGACAGAGCCGGGAGCCCCAGGGTGAGAGTCCCCCGCCCAGGGCAGGATCTGGAGTCCCGGGGTAGGATTCTTGGGGCTGCCTCTGTCCAGGCCAAGGCTCCAAGCGGGAATCTGAAGGGACGAGAAAGTGAAAGTCTTCCTCAATCAGAATAAAGAGGGGGAAAAAAAGGAAAAGGATAGAGAGACGGTGTGATAAGAAACCGCTAATTAATCTCACACACCTTATAGGTTATAAAATACCACAGGAGAAGCCCACCCCGGGAGCAGGGACAGTACCCGGAGATCCGGGGACAGAGCCCCCACACGGCCAAGGCTCAGAGTGGGAATCTGAAGGGAGATTAAAGTCTTCCCCTACCAGAATAAAATGAAGAAAAAGGGAAGAAATGAGAAGCCGCTAATTAATCCCGAGCACCTTCTAAATTATAAAACCACAGAATCACAGAATGGTTGGGTTTCGAAGGGACCTTAGAGCCCATCCCTCCTGCCATGGGCGGGGACATCTCCCACCACACCAGGCTGCTCAAAGCTCCATCCAACCTGGCCTTGGACACTGCCAGGGAGGGGACACCCACAGCTTCCCTGGGCACCCTGTGCCGGTGTCTCCCCACACTCAGCGTGAAGAATTTCTTCCAAATGTCTCATCTAAATCTTACTCCTTCTAATTCAAAGCCATTCCCTCTCCTCTCATCCCTTCACTACTTGCTCTTGTAAAAACTCACTCCCCAGCTTTCCTGAAGCCCCTTCAGGTACTGGAAGGCCGCTATAAGGTCGCCCCAGAGCCTTCTCTTCTCCAGGCTTAACAACCCCAACTCTTTCAGCCTGTCCTCACAGCAGAGAGGCTCCAGCCCGCTGATCATCTTCTTGGCCCTGGGAAAAGCCCCCTCTCCACCCCCAACCCTGGGTGCAGGGAAGCGCCCGGCCTTGCCCAGCCCCGGGGCCGCGCCCGTGCCCGAGCTCTCCCCCACCCCTGGAGGCCCGTCCGTACTGAACGCCCCCAACCCCCGATGCACACCCCCTCCTCCACCAGCCAGGCCTAGGGCCCTGCCACGAGGCCCCCCGGCCCCGCTCCCCCCCGCACTCACTGAACATCGCAGGCGGCGGCGACGGGAGGAGACGGGGCCCGGCGGGGCCGGCGCTGTCACTGCGCCCCGCGGCGCCAGGCACTGCCGGCGGAGGCGCCGCCGCTGCCGCCCGCCCTGACTGCCGGTGCCGGGGGTGCCCGGGGCCCGGCGGGCAGCGACGGCCGCTCCATGGCCGGGTGACACGCGCCGCGGCGGGCGGGAGGCGGGGGGG
>VWPV01031580.1:0-32090 GCA_013389885.1 Geococcyx californianus
GTCTTGCCAGAGCCAGAGTTTGAATGAAACATGACCTGTACATTCAGCCATGTGTTCACTCATTGCTACTCAAAAGTTCAGTCATGCTGCATGACATGAATGATTCTCGTGTTTGTCTTCTACCAGCCCCTGAGAAACATGAGAAGTGGCTTAGATACATCAAAATCTGTATTCTAATAAAATTACTTTCTGTAATATCTGTCTGTTGAAGAAAATGACTCTCAGATCAATTTATTAATGTCAGTGGTGGAGGAAAAAGAAATAAACTCAATTCTGTTTTGCCATTAACAATTCTAGTCTTGATAATGTTTTTTCCTCTAGATTTATATATTTTCTTCCTCTTTGCCCAATATTAGGCAAGAAGAATTGCTAATGCCTGAAGTACAGCAGAATATTTTCTTAAGGTTATTGTAAATATTTATTATTTGCTACATTTGGGGTATTTTTTGATCTTTCTTTGGAAATAGATGATATTCACAGTTAAGCAGAGGAAAGATGCTCACTGAACTGCAGGACCTGAGGTTGCAGCTCTTTCAGTGGGATTTCTTGCAGCACAGCACTTATGCTACTCTCGTGAGTTTGAACAAGATGAGCTAAACCTGAGCAGTGAAGGACTTCCACGCGTTTTCTTTTGTTTCTTTTATTTCACAGGAACCTAGGAAGATGCAAAGATATTAAAGGTTTAAACTGTGGGGTTTACAATGTACAGGGTTCAGGTTGATGTGAGTAGCTGAAAAAAAATTTAGAAATGTCTAGAAAAATGAGTAACACAGAAAAAGGGCTTTACATGTTGATTTTGAGACAGTTCAGTGAAATGGTTACTGCCTTTCAGGCAAGGGATATAGGAGAATCTTTGCTTGTAACGTATCCCTTTAAATTTTTTTCTTTGAGCTTTTAAGCAGGGAATTTCATATATATTTATTACAAAAATGACATTAAACGAGGGTTCCAGTTTCATATTTGGGGATTTCTTCATTCAAAAATTCCTTTATTTCTTTGTGATAAGGTGCTGGCTTGAGATACATAACAAGCAGCAACCATTTGGATACACTTTTAGAATGGCAAATAATGTCCTTTTTAATTAATTCTGTAGAGCAGGAACTGTGTGTGCATGCACCTCAAGATAAGACCTTTCTAAATGCTAAAGTCAGTAAACATGGGTTAAAAGGCTGTTTACTGTATTTGTGGCATTATCACTGCATCTACCAAATTTTAGATGCATTGTCGGCGTTCGTGGGGTTCCTTATGTAGAATGGGAAGTTCTGAATTGAGTGCAACTTTCACAAGTAGCAAAGAAAGGCATCTTTCAGGATGTTTTCTGTCAGTTATATATACCTTCTAATACAAGAAAAATAAATTGCAGCCTCCCTGAGAGTGACATAAACCCATGGGGGTTTTATGTCACAGAGGGATTATTGTGAGAAAGACAGAAATCCCTCACCCAAGCTGTGATTTCTCTTGATGAAATTGCTGTGTTCTTAAGTAATCCATAAAATGTCAGGGCGACAGCAAGAGACAGCAAAAGAATGTCATCCTTCATACAGTCACTGGTAAGAACCATGGGCTTTTGCAGGTAGGACGTCTACAAAGGAAGCCACCAGTCCTGTAACGCTGGTGACAGGGACGTTGTCTGCATGCCAGTTCTTGCTCTCTGCTCCTCCCCTTGGCTTGTCCCCACTCCCCCTTCTGTAACAATGAGCTCATTGTCGTGACATAATTTTAAGCATTGGATTGCCCAGGACTGGGGTGAATAAGTTGATTTTGTGTTTGGGGTGACTTGGCTACAGATCTCAGTGGGTGCTCTACTTAAGGAGCTTCATATTTGGCAGTACCTTCCCAGAGGATTTAATTGAGCAATCTTACTGTGACATACAGACATTTTTTGTAGAAGCTCACAGCAAAGACTGACTTTGAAGCTGCTATTCTTTGTCGTGCTCTTTATACTACTCTTGTGGCTTCATTTGCTGACTTCTCAATCATGACAGAAGATACAGCTGCTGGTCTAGAAATTATGCATTTCCGGAACTGAGGGAAGGCACTACGGGTGAGGGGGAGGAAGAAATCAATCATACCAGTAGGACTGTGATTCACTGCAATAAGGTGTATAAATTTAAATAAAATCTCTGTTAAAACTTTTAGATAATTGTGAGGTCTTCAAGTCTTCACAGACTAACAACAGTCAGCTTATTAATTTCATGAGTGTTATTTGAGCTATAATATTAAATGAATATTTTGCTGTTTATTAATTAAGCATTTACTTGAGGAATATAGTTTTTTTAAATAGAAACACTCCATCTCTGTCTCCATTTTCATGGTGATGAATATACTCTTAAAGATCATACTACAGAGGAACACTTTACAGAGTGTGCAGAAACATCCCAGAGTATCTTCATATCCCTGTGTCCAGCCCTTTCTCAGCTGTTTAGCTAAAGCTGGAGAAGTATTTCCCTAACAGAACTCTGATATGACTACCTGGCAGCCTGCCCTGTTGTACAGGTATCAGCATGGTACTGCATGGCTCGAAGTAATGGTTTTCCTAGCAGTGTCACTGTATTGAGTTGTTAGTAATTTCATTCGATAATTTTTAATTAGTATGCTTGGCGTAAGAATGTGCTAATGAAATTTGATAAAAATGTAAAGCCGGGAGGAACTGCTAATGTTGAAGAGCCTGGTATGTTATCCAGGAAGAGATAGATAGTCTAGCAGATTGAAATAAAAGTGAATCAATGTTAGTAATACCAGCTAAAAGGTCACGCTAACCAGCATTCCACTGCTGAACAGGGATTTATGGGACAATAATTTGGAGAAAAAAGACACCATCATAATGTGTCCAGTGGTCGAGTTGACCACCGGATGAGTATAAAGCAATTGGAAGATATAGCTGAATATAAATGAGCAATATTGCCTTTGGACATGCAAGGTGATTATTAAAATAGAACAGTAATTATATTGCAAGGCATTAGTGAGTCCTTGGTTGGCACAGTCACATTGTTCACGTTACTTAAGTGATAGAGCTCGGCACCTCTGAAAAGGTGAGTTAGGGCAGTACTTCAGGGAACTCAACTCCAAATTGTGGCAGTATGGGTTAAGCTAGTTTGGGGTATATCCTCTACAATATACCTGTTTAGTCATTTGCCTCCAAGAAAGATGTAATTCAATTGCAGGAAGTAAAGTGTAGCTCTACTGGGTTTATCAGTGGAATGACCTTCTTGTGCGGGGACGCTGACAGAGTGGCATGTTAAGCCTGATGGAGTGTTAGCAGAGAATGGATGTGGTGACTTCCACTAAGGTTTCTGTTTGAGAGGAAAAATAAGTGCTAATACTAAAGAATCTTGATGATGAGGAATAATAATAAAAAAAAAGGCAATGGATTGTTTTTAAATAAATGGAATTTAAATAAGGCAGCTTCTGCTTGTCTATGAGAAATTTTTGAACACTCTTCAAGAATGTGATTAGTGACAAAAGTTACACATTCCAAATGAAGCTGAATCCGTTTTTGAATCAGCGTAAATGAAATAACTGTTTGTGATTGCAGGCACCTTGTTGTGATGTGCCAGGAGTTCATTTCCATTCCTAAATTCCTTTGAAATCAGTTTTTGATGAATCCACAGATGTCTTCCATCGAACAGCAGCTTTGCACACCAATTGTCTTTTTTGTTCTACAGGCTGAGCTCCATTCAATAAATGCGGTGCTTTCCTTCTCCTCCCCTCAAAACGAGTCACGGCCGCTTGCTTCGTCTCCTGTTCCCAGAAGCTGGGGAAAGTTGGTGCTGTCTCCAAAAAGTGATTTTTAGTGCTGATATAAAGAAAGATCAATTCTCATGTAGACAGAATTATAGCCAGGGTCAGCCTTAAATTCCTGAGGAGATTATTAAGGGTTTTCAGCCTAGTAAAGCTGTGATACTGTTGTGACATGAAGTTCTAACAAAGAGTTTTGCTTTACAAACACAGTTTAACAGCCTTCGCCATCTAGAAACAGCTTAACGTCGTGTGAGTTATTTGACCTGTGATATTAAATTATATCTATGTCTATTTGAAGCCTTTGAACTGAAGTCACTTTAGTGTAAATGGCAATCATGTCTATATTGCCTCAACTGAATTTTGTGCAGGGTTATGGTAGTCATTGACTTAGTTACGATGGTTACGATTTAATGTCTAAAGCTAGAGAGATTCAAAGTTCAATTTAACTCCTTAATTAGTGGAGAGAAACAGTTGCTGCAGTTCAGGAGACGAGTGCGTTAGTGCTAAGCGCAGCTTCAGTTGCTGTAAGTCAGGACTGGAGCTGAGCCTGGCCTCTTCCCCCAGGGCCCTCGCAGCCAAAACCTGGACACCCAGCACAGTTTGGCACCAGTGGGAAGAAGCTTCCGAACCATTCTTTGTCACAGTTTATGTGGAATGTGTTCTTCAAAACTCTCTGTTGCTTCTAACACCATGAAACCAAGCTGGTTTCTTTCCAAGGCATACCCTGGTAAAGGTCTTTAGGTATTGAAATAGCTTATGGTTGTGTTACTCTTCATTTCTGTCCAGAAACAGATTAAAAATTAGTAAAAATATAAAAATACTATTCCTGTTCTGTTTAGGTACGTTTCCTGAATTTCATACGATATTCCTGAATATTACTGTATTCTTAATTTATGCCTGGATTTTCCTTCTGATGTGCCAGAGGTGAACGGTCTCCTCACAGCATGAAAGACAGTTCTCCTCAGTTCCGCTCCCTCAAGCCATAACAACCAATTGATGTCAGTTACCTCAAAAGCAAATTAATCCCACTTCTATTTTGTTGAATCAATACTAATGCATTTTCCCTTATAATTTCCAGGTTTTGACAACGCTGGCTGCAAGCAAAGCTGAGGTAGGAGATCCTCTCATACTGGTGGAATGTTAAATTGCTGTCTGCGGGTTTGATAGCCAGGCTCAATTTCTCACAATTTGGGAGTGAAAATTTAAGAGATTTCACTGGACATTTGTGCTGCTTCTAGTGTTTAATGAGCCAATTGTTTGAATTCTTGCCTTGCTCTAACAATGTTTGAGCTGATAAAGTCCTCCTAGGAAAGTTTTATCATTGTGTGGGTCTTTCTGAAGATTTCTATGGCATCGAAACCACATGGTTCAGGCATTCGTTAAGCTTGTATTGTAATTTCCCATTAACCGAACGTGGCTTTCTGGTCTTCACCACGTTCTTCAATTTTTCTACTTCTCTTCAGAGCAACGAAGTTACAGTAGCTTCTCCAAAGTTGGTTATGGTGGTTGACATCCTTTCCTTCCAAGGCCACGTATAGCTTTCCTCACGTATCTGATACCGTATGACCTGATGTGTCAGAACACACTGGGACACGAGAGAAAAGTCTGGTGTTAGGACAGAATGCTATGAACTGAATTCTGATTAAATTCTGGAATGACATTGTGTATCGCGCACTGCCTATATTGGGTGCTTGATATTGCTCTAGTTTAGATTGATCATTTGGGATTCACAGTTAGTTTGTGAGCTTTTCCACTTGTGTGTGAGGATGTTGCATGGTCTTAATGGGTCTAACACTATTCTTAGTGGTGAAAATTTTACTATTATTAGAGTTTATGTTGAATTGATTGCTAAAGCAAAACCAGCAGTCCTTTGTGACCACTAATGTTTTTTACTGCATTTGTCTCTTTTGAACACTGCTGGTGAATAACTTGCTGCACTTTTAATAACTGACAGATATTTTCATTCAGTGCACAGTTACCGACTCATTTAAATGTAATGTCAATTGGAAGCTCAGAGTGTTTCTATATGAAACAGGGCTCGGACTCGCAGCAGGGAATTTCTGATGTACTCCAAAGCTAATGTTTAACTATGACAAAATGTCTAGGTGGCTGTAACTGCTGTAGTCAGATAAATTTTTAATATGGACCTTTGGTAAATTAAATTGCATTATTAAATAGAATAGATAAACCGTGCTAGTTATTTTAAAGAACAAGGACACAAGTTCACTTGCATGCTCTAAAAGAATGACATAAATCGTTTTTATTTAGATTATGCCCAATATTAGTGTTCAGTTTACTGGTCTGATTCAATTGCATAACTTGGCTTGCCTCAGAGGGATTGGGGAGTAGGATTTTTCACTGTTGCACTATTTCAAATATCTGCTGCTCTTATATCAGTACAGTCCACTCATAAGTAGTGACTTCTATTTTCTCATTGCATAATAGGATTTTTTTTGTGCTTAGATTTGTCATTGAACAGATGCTAATATAAATTTTTCTCTCTTGTGAGATGTGATTTCTCGTTTATTTGTTTACGTTCCCATATACTTTGTTCCCATATGGTTTGTTCATTAGTACCTTTTCTCGTTGAAACCCTTAAGAGTTAACACATTTGGTTGTTCTTTAAGAAATCTTAGCCACCAGCTTTTGTGCTTCAGCCCAAAACCATGGACCAGCTGACTCTGCAGGCACAAATCTGTCTATAAGAGGTTGCCATTAGGTGCTGTTTCTCCCGTTCATGAAAGCACTCGGAATCCCAAAGTTCCTCAATACAGGAAAATCCTATTTGAGAATAAAGGATAATTAAGTGCTTTCCTGAATCAGGGCAGTAGTGTTGTTTGTAAATAGCTCGTCTAAATTCAGTGGAACAACTCACGAGAATAACTAAAGAGAACAACAAGCTTGTGCAACAGGTTGCTGAATGTTTGAGTTAGAGACAATTTTCATCTTGAGGCAAATGGATCCTTTCACACAAACTTCCCAGTATTTCTTCCTGGGACCTGTATAGTGCGCTGTACGTTGGGCATGAAATAGTACGGCTTTGGTGTATTTTGAGGCTAGCGTGCCTTACAAAACCATTTGTGTGGGTGACATACAAGAATTTCCTCAGGTTTGAGAATAGTTTTATTTATTTTCTTTATTGGATTTTGTTTTGAAGGTTTGGGGAAGGGGGGTGTTTGTTCTTGTTTGGTAGATTGTTGTTGGTTTGAGGTTTCGTTGAGTTTTGTTTTGTTTGTTTTTAACTTCCTGGTCTTCCTGAGCAGAGATAGAAGCCAAAATAGCCTTGTTCTGGCTTACCTTTGTGTCGTGTCTTAACGCATTTGAATTGCTCGTCTCTTTGCTGCAGTGTAGTTCTTGTTTCACAAGATCTCCAGTCTGGTTTTTATTTCCTTTTAAAAAAATTTACATCTGTTTGCTTTCTCCAATCTTTTCTTAGAACTGCTACCTGGTTGCTCTTGAACTGTTGGTCCAAGGAGGTTTGAACTACGGTTCTTCTTTTTCTTCTTATTTTATATAGCTGTGTTACCTTCCTGAATTTTGTATAAAATCTGAATGAAAACCTAGCATGTTTCTATTTCTATTGAATGCTTTAGGAAGGTACAAACAAGGTGGTTTGGTTTGGGTTTTTTCCAAATGCTGGTTGCCACACGCCGACTGTAGAGAAAGAAGTACACGTAGAGGAAGCTGTCAAGTAACCCAAAGACCTTTCTTCCGTCTTTTAGCTCAAAGGGGCAACAAATAGTGACAGAGTCAAAACTGTAGACAGTGAAGATTTCTGTGAATAATTGCTGAATCTGTCTACACGGTGTCTTTTAGTGTCATAGTCTTGTAAATATGCAAGATAGAAACAACTTCAAAAAGAATGATTTGTGCACATGTAGTCAAAGAAATCAGTGAAGATTTTTATCAGAAAGTTCTTTGTCTCTCACAGAGTAAAATGCTTAGTGGATCGTCTTAATGCTGTCACAGAATAGGCCTGAGAACAGTCTCAAATCAAACTCTACGCTGTGTAAATTGTCATAATACACAGTACTTTATTATAACATTTTCCTGTAATTCCCTGAAACAGCACAGGTTAAGGAATGCCCTTTTTGAGGGTTGGTAACTTTAACTAATGCAGGTATATATGGCCGTGTAGTCCTTTTACAGCTTTTTTTGAACATACAGTTGTCCCTTTCAAAAGGCATCTCAGTCAGTAAACCGTGTGGTTTTTTCCCGTGCCTCTAATTAGCAGCTATTATAAAAAACCTTCACGTTGGGGAAAGCATAATTTCTTTTCCTCTTTCTGAAGCAAAATTCATTACAGAAAAGCTGCTTACGATTCCTGTTTTCCTCTCCAACTTCTGAATAAATGATACGGTGAAGTTCAAGGCCGGCTTCTTGTGAGAAGTTAGAGATCATGCCTGGTGGAAATACAAGTTTAGTATAACTGTGTCTAAGCTCTCTGCCTGCTTTTATGTGAGAAATGACAAGGCAGCCTTTTTTACTCTCATAAAGAAAAGGCTGCCAATATGTCTCCATAAAACTGGAAATCAAAATCAGCTCAAAGCCAAGGAGGTTATTAAATCAGAGTTTAAGGAAAACCTCAGCATAGAAAGCAGGATATGGCTCTTAACGATAACAAAACTGTGGCTGATTTATGCAGCAGTCCCTAAGGTCCTTGGTTATCAGCAAATGTCATTGCTAAGCTCCCCACTTCCCTCACGTGGAAGGAATAGGTCAGGCCTGGTGAGCAGCACGGTTCTGAAAAGGCCAACAAACGTGTTGCACTTAGGCGCCCTTTTGCTGCTCTGTGTGGGGGTTGTAGAGTGGAGAAAAATCCTCTGACAGGACTGAAAATGGTTTCATTTAATTTTTGTTTGTAAAACGTTGATGAAAACCCGTTTACGCTGGTGGTGCTGTGGAAATGCGCTTGCGTGAGTGATGCGAGAGATGCATCTGCAAGGTGTCTTAAGCAGATACGGTGTGAACGCCGCTCAGAGCGTTTGCGCTGGCTGATATTATTGTCTGTTTGCATTTCGCTAATGCCTAGAGGCCCCGGCTGGAATCTTGGTCTTTCAGGTGCTGTGCAGGCACGTGTTACGCTGTCAGTATTTCCAAGCTTACGCACTGACGTAGATAAGACATAAAACGGCCAGAGCAGGTTGGAGAAAGCCACGGAGCAGGTCGGGAGCAGAACCCGGGGGTTTCCTTGCCAGCAGGACCACACTATGTGTTTTTCCTGGTTTTAATGCCAAAGTAAACTAATTCATTTTTGAAAAAGAGTTAGCAATGATTTTCTGTAAACAGAGAGCAGAACTTTCTTTGAAAATATTCATCTATCAATATTGTCCTACTATTATCTGTGTGCTGTGTTTGTAGCCAACACAATTTTTTTTGCTATTATATGAGTTAAATTTTAAATCCTGTTGACTGACTGATTTATTTCTATGTGAAAACTTTATTTAGGGGAATATGAGTACTTGGTGGAATGCTCTTAGGATAAATTGTAGCTATTGCATTAAAAATCTTTTGAAGACAAAAATATGTCATTCAGGCTTCCTAGCCTCTGTGCCCTACTTTATTCTCCAAAGCACACTTAACATGCAAGGACCTGGTCTGCCATCACTCCAGGGTAAGTACATGCCCAGGACAGAAGACATTTCCATTTCTATTTTCAGATTGTTTTTTTCAGAATGAATGAATGGTTTATAACCTCTCCCTCTTCTGATGCCTCAACACTTTGCATCAGCCAAGACGTTTGATTGAACCTATGCGTTGTTATTCCTATCCAGCTGTACATTCCCTCTTCCATAAAAGAGCAATGAGGCACTGAGTAATCAGTCATGATACCCGATAAAGAATTTGCTGTTAATATTTTTAAATGTTCATATCTTCAATTTATTTAGAGCAAGAAAATATTTGCATTTTTAAGAACAGTAGCAGTTTTTGCACAAGTGTTGCCAAATGCATCCCATATAGTCATAATGATGATTATTTTAAGGGGTTTACTATCTCTATAGCTTGTAGCAAGACTTTACAATTTATCAAGAGGATAATTATTACAGTAAGATGGTCCTTTTTACTTGATCCATTGAAAGCCCTTCAAATTTGAATGACTCAAAAGCTGTCACAAATTGTGTATAAATAAATATAATTAGTTTTTTACAAAAGATAATTGCAATCAACTGATTTTTTTATTATATTACTACTAAGAATATTGATAATTTTAAGTGCAAATTCAAGATTTTCTGTGTCAAGGTAATTTTTACTGGTCAATTATTTAGAACTGAACAGTTATAACTCTGCAGAAGCTGTTATTTTGATGTTTACCTGTAAGTAATTTCCACTGAGAAGTAGTTAACGAGCACAGAAGCTGAGTAAGGGTCTGAACTCCCACTGAAAGGTGTCTGGGGGTAATTCAGTGTCACATATAAATCCTGCCGAGCGCCTACCTGTGTCTTCAGATACCTAATAAACTCTTGATTGTCAGTGACGGGAACTCCCAGCTGTAGCAATTATCTTGACAAGTTAATATGGACGTTCCAAATGTGGCAGAAAAGAAATTCGTAGCAGTGCACGCCTGGTAGGTGACCTTTGAATGTGATTTGAGTGCATCCCCATCTGAACACTTTAAATACCTGCCTTCGTTAGTATTTGCTAGATTCCTCTCCGACTGTTATTATCAGTGGCAAAATCCTGGCTACCTTTAATAGTTTAGAGGTTTAACCGTGTTAGTTACGTCTGTATGCATAAAAACTTCACAAAATGGCTGTGAAGGAATGATAGGAAGTGTTCACCCATTTTTTTTCTCCAGCATGCATTTATGGTATCACCCTCCTTCAATATGAAATCCTTTACAGTAATTTTAAGCTGTGCAGTGTGAGAGACAGTCTTGCCGTAGCTGCTACTGTAAAGTCTAATTTGCTGCATAAAATATGAGAGCTATAGTGAAATATGAGTCTGGAGAGCAACTCTTTTGATCTTCAGTAGTCAAAAGGTTGGCATGTATAATGCTATGAAAATAAATGATGTCAAAACTGTACGGATATAATTTATGGTCTGGGGACTACTTAGAGAAGCAGAAGCTCCTACCATTGAAAAGCAAATAGTTCACCATAAGATAATGAATGGAAATTACAAACTTTCATTAAACCCCAAATATGTTAAATCTTGTAATATATCACTTTAGACATAACCAGCCGACTAATTTACTGATTATAGTCCATTAAAAAAAGCTTTTGTAAGAGATACGACTGGAACTTTAGCCCTCGCTTTGTATTCCGGTAGATGAAGTCACCGGCATCAGCTGTCCTGCGGTTGGGCATGGATGTGGTCACATAAATTTTCTTTACTTGGTCCTAGTGACAAAGCTTGGCTCTGTACGCTTCTACTAATGAGCTGCTTTTTCCGCTGTCGCAGCACAGTCTGAGGATGGACCCAAGTGCTTTGTGGTGCTTCTAGGAGAGAGCCATTGCACAACAAGATCATAAGGTTTGTTGACTGAAATCTTTATCATTACTATTCCGTGCAGATTGTTGTGTGTGGCTCTGCTAGCCGAGACTCCAGAGCCCACACAGATTTCAGACAAGGTTTTTTACCTTTTTTTTTATGTTTGTACAAATAATCCTCCATGGACTAAGTCAGTTACCTAAATTTACTTCATTTACAGATGGCAATCTTCCCTGATAAAGTCTCTATCTCTTGAAACAGTCTCTCAAGTTTTTTTTTTTTTAGTCTTTATCTTTCTTTTGAGGTCTGCTTTGTTAAGTTTTCCTATGCTTCTCTCTTGTCCTTCTGTCACTCAAATTCTGCGCTGTCCCCTTGGTCAGGACTCTAAAGCTGTTTGTGCAACATAGTGTGACATAAGTCTGGCTTTTTATTTGGAGTGGGATTTCATTGCACATTGGAAAGTGTGCTATTAAAGGAGAAGTGTTCTTATCCAGATCTCACAGCTTTTGACAAGGCCATTTAGATCAATATAGACCACTTTAGATCAACATAGACCAGTAAGTCTGAAATTGAATCTACAGATTGCATCCCTGCGACACCATCAGCCCCCAAATCCAAACAAAATTCCACCACCACCACCAAAAACCCCCAACATCTGTTTGGACAGGGCTCCCGCAGAGGCTGCTGGAGATAATTAGGATTAATGAGATACTGGTAACTGTAAATCACCATGTCTATCTTTTCTGTACATTTACACACACACATATTTTTATGAAGAGGTATCTCCAGCATATGTTTAAGCAAGGTGCATGAGTAATTTGGTGGCAACAGAAATGAATACAAACTAGTCTCACAAAGAGCTGGTATTGGCTTTAAAGTGTACTTTGTTTATTTTTTCTGTTTCTTAGTATATTTCTGCCTTCTTTCTAAATGTCACAAGTTTTCATTGTGTATATATGAGAATTTTAACACATTTTTTTCAATGATTTTAAAGATGGTGCATTAATCACACTTTTCTCAGTCCTTTTGTCGTGAATTTTGAGAGTATTATACTGTATAATACTGTCAGAACTGTAGATGTGCCATATTGATCTTCATGATTAAATCAGCCAAAGGAAACTTGATTTCAAAGGGAAAACTTAATATTCTCAAAGCCCATATGTCTCCTAAATATTTTTAGGCTACAAATATTGATCAAGTAACTTTGTTCTCTGATTATTACAGTGAATGTTGACACTTAGTTCAGATTCTCATCATATTAATGTGATGTAGTCATATATAAATTCATGTATATGTGTTTTCAATCATGTGAATATGTAGGGGTAACTTTTTTTTCTATCGTGGCAAGGCAAGAAGATAAATAGGTGAAAATGCGTATGTGTTTGAGCGATAAAGTGGGTTTAATGATTCTTGAGGAAAAATTTCCTGTGGTACAAACAGTACTGACTTGATTGAACAGGACAGAATCATGCAGTTCAATTAATGTGCAAATATGTGTTCACTGAACTTTCATTCCATTTATCACATGGACATGGAAATAGGGTCATTTTTTATCTCTGTATTATGTATATGACATCTTAGTTTGCTTCTTGCATGTTGCTATGGGAAAAATAGCAATGTGGCACACCACAGGCAAAAAGAATTGGAGATAAATTCCTCAGCTGTCACAAACATCTTTAAGGAGATTGTTGTTTAAAGATAAACCTCTTCCTTCTGCAACGATTAACATTAAGAAAGCTTTTGCGTGCTCTTTCCATTAAAACTGTGTGCAGCTCTTGGCCATATGCTGTGAAAAATCATCAGCAACAATTGTGTTTATGAAGTATCTAGTTAGCAAAGAAAGTACAATCAAAACTCAAAAGGAATTCTTGCGTTGCATTAGTATTCACCAGTGGCTACTTAAAATCAGAAGCCACCTATTTGAAAGTAAATTTTCTTGTAGTGTTTATAAAATTTTTCTTCCATCCTCAGACCTAGTGTAATTTGTGCGGGGACTGTTCTTTCTTTTGACTAATTATGCTAAATCAGGTTATCAAGGGAACAGTTGGTTATTCAGTTTCTACACTGAAAACCTACACTAGAGATTCTATTATTGGAAAGTATAGTGAATAAAGTTTTTTCTTTTATTTAATTTCTATAATTGGAAAAAAAGTGTTCTTTTCTCTTGATAGTTAACAAAAGTTATTCGTAACAGCAGGGGAAAAGATAGAATTTTATAGGTACAATGTAAAATAATGTGATAAAACAATTCCTTTCCTAGGAACATATAAGAGTATAGAAATGTGGTTAAAATTTTCATTGTTCTATTTCATTGATAGTCTAAATTAAAGACCTTTTGGCTGACACAGGCAGCTGTATAAATTAAAGACGAGCTGAATTCCACATGGAACCGTAATCTTTGCAGGCAAAACTTATAACCTTTAAACAAACCTCAGGCCAAGTTCTCTACCACGTAAATTGGCAGAGCTTCATAAACTTTAATGGATCTGTGCCTAAATGGAGCTGTGCCAGTTTCTAAGAGCAGTGAATGTGATCTTAATTTAGGTTGAAGGTGGAGAAGCTTAGAAATATAAAGAAGAGTCAAAATTGTTAATTATCGGTCCCCACACTTCACTGTTACACAGGAAGAAGTCCCATTGGCTTCGGGACTACAATGTCTGGTCACAAAAAGTTACTTTTCCAAAAGTTATTTAGTTCAACAACTTGATGCTTTAATGAATATAACCAAATGAATGACTGCAATGCAGCCCTCTCTGGTTTGGGTGTTTCCCTCACCTGGTTTTCTACCTTAAAAGTGCCAAGAAGGAGCTTTCAGCCAAAAGCACAGCTAAGCACCTATCAGTGTATTGATAGGTATTGTATTGGGCTGACACCTGTTAAAGTATTAAATGGGATCAGTTTTCTCATTTACTGCCTCAGGTTAACATAATAGCAATGCCTTTTAGGTGCATGAACATATGCAGAAACAATTATTACCAGTATCTGTACGGGCAGATGATGTGTCAGCCTGTTGAGGCACGTTTTTTCCCCCAAGGATTCCACATTTCTTTGCCATGGAAAGGGGAGTCCAATTTCTGGTCTGATACAGAGCTTCCGGTTGCCTGTTAGACTGAAAGCGGTTTGCTCACATTATGATGAGTTATTTGCAGAACAGTGTTTTCCGAACCAATGGCTACTGTCTGTTTGATTGGGAGTTTATGATTATGAGACCAGGCTCAAGTCTTCAGTTTGCTATTTGCAGAATCGCCACAACAGAACAGACTGACTCACAGCAGCTGATGATTACTCTTCCTTGCTGGATATAATTTCCTTCTTCCTTAGTGCCCTTTATCCCCAAAGGACACGGTGACTCTCATAGTGTGGAGGATCTGAAGGAATTCAGACTAGATTCCGAATCATCTAGAGAAGTTCAATCTTTTAAACTCGATTCCTTTTTTCTGCAGACTTTCCATTCTCAGACATCAAACTTAGCCAGAGGATTTCATTCCAGCTCTGGGTCCCATGAATGTTTGTGCTGTAACTTCTCTCGGGAGGCAGAGTAGCTCCCAGCTGGACAGCTCTTCACATACAGCGTGATTTTTGAAACAATGAAATTGAAACCAGCCTAGTACTGGGCTCTGTTTCTGGCAAGCAACTGAAGGGCACCTACAGATAAACATAGGCGATTACATGTTGGTAAAGTCACCAATCGTCAAGCATCTAGACAAATGTTTTGGGAAGAAATATCTGTGATGTTTAGTGAATTACAAAACATCACAAAACATAAATCAACACCGAGAATGCACTTAATTTATAAAGTCAGCATTCTAAGAATTGTTCTGTGTTCATTGGTTTAGTTTGTCTTGCATTGACTTAACCCAAGAAGGCAACTTAACTCTTGTGAGGTAGTTTTGAAGCCTGCTTTTCAGAAGAGAGTCTTGGTAGCAGATTAAGACCTAGACTATTATCAGCAGGAAACCAAACCAAACCAGCAAACTAATTGAATCCTGTGCCTATGAAACTTGTAACAAATACTTTACACATTGTTATGTGGATGATATATTCAATTATGATTCTCTACTGCTCAGCACGGTACTTGAGGAGAGAGATTACAGAGAACTCAAGAACAGATAAAACGGCAGTGACGAGCATTTTTGAAGGTGGTTGTAACTGGCAGAAAGTCAGGTTTATGGGTTTCTGCTGAATAATTTAAATACCAAACTAAAGGAGTCACAGAGTTGTCAAATTTGTCTCTTCTAATAATTATAAGTGCATTATGGTAGAGAGAATGTGAAAGTTTAGCAACCATATGAACCACTAATTGAGCTTCTTTTCCCACTGGTAATTTGGCACTTAGTCCCTTATCACTCATAGCAAGTCTCACGGATAAACTCTCCTGAAAATAGCAGGGGGCTCCACATGGATTGCAAAACTACTTCTAAGATCTCTCTGATCTCTTATCTCTATACTGTCTGTATAGAGACTGGCAATTCTCTGCGGGTTTTTTTCTGACCACATAACCCTTCACCAGAAAACACTAAGCTGTCAAAACAAAAACTATAGAAAAGACTGGTAAATGTTGGTAGATTTTCCAAGTTGTAGTGTGTTCAGCAAAAGCATACAGTGACTCAGTCCAAAATGCTCTTTAATTTGGGGATTATTTTGAAGGAAGCCGTCTCAGGAATCAATACACGATCTTCATGGAAGTATGGTGTTGTTCCCATTTATTGCCAAGATAGCTCAGGTTATATACTATTTTGCCAGAGTACANGGGGTCTGAAGAATGGAAGATGTTTTGTTACAAAAGTTACAAAGAATTCCAGTCTTAAAAGTGGAGAACATCTGGCCAGTGCCTCAATCCCTGCTGTGCTGGCACTGAAAGGCCATCAAGCACGTCGTCAGAGGGCACTCTCTTAGGCTTTTCTGCCTCTTGATTAGATGGTCTAATTTTCCTTTTCTATTTGTGAATGATCACTTTGTCTTTTCCCCAATTCTAACAGGTTGTTTGTTATTAAAATAAAACTTATAGGGTAATAATCTGAATTGAAGGGGTAGATTGATTTTCAAAGTAGATGTGGTTGTTCTCATGTAGACATGTATCTGAACTTTTTTGAAGGTTTCTCAAGGTGGAAATTACCATGCCATAGATAACACTAGAGAACTGAAATACTACAAAATATTTTGAGTGATTAATCAACAACTCTGTGGCCACAGGTACAGAAACAAGGCTTTAAACAGTCAGCTGAATTTTACTCCCTGGATTTTGTTTTCATTTTCTTGAGCACTGAATCTTCAGATGTGTTTTGGTTCCTGCAGGGCATGGCTTGAGTTTTGGATTTGTTTTGTTTGGTTTTTGGTTTTTTTTTTTTTTTTTTTTCAGAAAGACCCAAAATTCAGATATATAAGTGTCCACATCCTGTTAATGGCAAAATTTTATGTACAGGCTTCACAAAATTTCACCCATATGTGCTCAGTGTTCTAGTTCTTCCTACCGAACTGACATCCACAAATCAGGGTGGCATCAGAGTTCTCGAGCAGGACTGACGGTGTGGAAAACTGAAGTGTTTGATTGATGTCACCAAACGCTTGAAAATAAAAAAAACAATGAAAGAAATTCCTTTTTGCTTTTATAAAATGCTGTAAAATTAAGACCTACGATTGCATATTGATTAAAAGTAATTACAAGTAACCTTAATTAGCTCCTGATCCCATGAGTATAGAAGAATGCTCTATTTAAAATGAACTAATATGATAAATTAATATTTCCTGAATATTTATATAATGAACAAGAATAAGTTTTCCTTCATTCTTTCCTATTGTTTAAAAGGAAAGAACTCTGAAACAATAAATCAAATTCAAAGTGCCCAAAAGAAGAACACAGAACTTTATTGTCATCATTCCCATAACTGATTTTAAACCTCGGATTTTCATGGATAGGTAACCATTTACTTTCTACATGAGTTGCTGTGATAAGAATTTATTACAGGACCTCAGGGAAATGTTGTTACATCTATTAAAAAAAAGTTACCATTAATTTTGTGGAATTAGAACATCGATTTAATTTGGCCTCCTTTAATTGATGTTAGGTAGCTTGGGAACTGATGTCCTCACTTTGTGAATGCACTTAATCACTTCTTGCTACAAAACCTTGAACATAATTTTTCCAATCAGAGTTGACAGTTGTAGGGTTAAAGCTCAAAGCTAATAAATTTACATGGACTGGATACTGTACTATCTGGTAGCCTCCTTTGAAAATATTTATGTTCCAATGAAGTTTAAATAATTTGAATTACATAATCTCACTAATTGTTCTTTTTTCTAAATAAATTTTATTTGCTAATGTTAGCACAGTAATTAAATTTGGTGATGTTTTTCTTCATGGGAAAAAAATACTTTTGTGCTTGTATGGTGGTCAGCTGGCAAACTGTACAACATTGTTAACTACGTGGCCAGAGTGCCTGGAATTAAGTGGCACTTCGGTTGTCATTTCTGAAGGCAGAGAGGTTTTAGCAGCGTGTGGACAAAGGCTCTGTCAGGTTAAAAGTCACGCAGTTCACAAAAGCAAATGTCAACATGCTCAGGTTAATGATGGCACTTTAAACGAGTGATATGCGAATAATTACTTCAAAAATCAGTCTGCTTATTCACATTTGTGGTTTTTCCTCAACATTTCACGATTCCTTTGGAGAATAAAAATAGATCTGTGAGGGAGGAGTTTTAATGCCTTATTCCCGATGTATAATCATTGCTGCGATCAGATTTTCCCTGGAGATCATGGCCCAAATAAGAATGAGATGTTGTTTGGGAGAAGACAGAAGAACTCCAGAAGCCCTTTTACTGCAGAATATCACTTTTCATTGAAGTTCTTATTGCTAGTCTTGTTTTTCATTTAGAAACTTTATTGGCATCTATGGGCAAAATTAGCTTGGGTGTTCGGCTCACTGAGTGGAAGTCTAATCTGTAAACACAGGGAAGAGACAGACTTTTATTTATATGTTTTCTTTCAGAAATGTTTGGTTTTTTCATAAAAATATTGTAAAATATATATTCCACTTTTAAAAAAGTAAAACAAGTTGTTTCAAGTTTATAAATGCTAATAAACAGCCTTATTTCCTTAAAGTTCATAACTTTTCTCAGGTAAATACATGCTTAGGCACTTTTTATTTATGAATGTAAAATACTAACTCGATCAAAGCAATGTGAGAACCGTTGTGGCGTGTTACGTAACTGCGATACGTTTTATCTTTACACCATTAAGATTTTGACAGGTTTTTTTGAATATGCTGATCATTGTCAAATTTATCACTCTTCTTTTACCAATTTGCTCTTCACACAGAAGTCTGAACGTTTCTACCACTTGTCTAGGACTGCAGAAGGGCTCTTCTGATGAGTGTTTAGGAGTTTGAACTCAAAGGGATGAAGCTGATGATTTTCAAACGTGTAGATATTCCTTCTCAAAAGACTTTTAGGTTGATCCAGACTAGGCAGTGTGGTGTCAGGAATTGATGCATTGAGGGCAGATGTTCAACTTTATCTGAAATATTCCAGCTCTGCAAGTCTTAAAAACTCAGAAGTATAATGGGGTATAATTCTTCTACAGTAGGAAATGCATTGTGCTGTGCACATAGTGAAAAGCAGCCTATAATTATGATCTTATTTAATGGAACTTCTAATGGAAAGGAGGAGAGACTTTCGCTTGCATCTGTCACATCATCCCAAGTGAGGACCGAGCTTGTGAGCATCCTCCCTTCACATGGGACACAATCTGCTTTTAAGCCGTTAAATAACGGGGCTAGCTAATTTTGAAACAAAACCATGGAATCATAGGAACATAGAAATCGAAACAATGACGTTCTTTTTGCTCTATTTTGCACCAAATGTATTTCAAAGAACACAATCTGAAGAACAGATCATCTGACACGATCAGATCTGAGAATGACCCAGTTCCTCTCTATGAAAATATGAGTACCAGCCATCTGTTCTTCAAGCCTCAGTACATTCGTAAACATGTATTTTGTTTAATTAGCTACTTTTGACCTTTGTGTTAGGAAGCCGTAAAAAACTTCATCGTGCCAGAAAAAAATCCACTGCTAATTTTCATACAGATGTGTTATTTCCTTCAAGGACAGGACTTTTCAGGACTGTAAAATTAAGATCATTGTTCTATCATTCTCAGCTGAAGTAACTGCTTTTCACTGTGTTCATAGGGAACTTACCCAATTGTGCATTGCTTAATCTCTCAAAAATCAGTTATAAGTAAATTCCAGTATCGATCTGATTTAGTACAGAAATGTACAGAAATACCACTGGGATATCATCACTATAAAATCCGTCCTGGGGATTTTATGTAATTGGATTTGCAAAATACACATTTCTCTCGTCTGACTTTTCTATTTTTATATTAAATATTTATCTTTCGAATCAGTAGCTTGCACTGACCATTTCACTGATGAAACTGAGGACAGCTTGGGATCCTGGTGTTGATGTTTGTATTTAACCTATGACTTTCAGAAGGAAAGTCATTAGTTAATATACAGTTTCCAGTAGTTCACTTTACTTTTTTTAGTCATGCAGGAAGGCGACTTCTCCTACATCCACAGCCAACTCTTTATTTCATTTTTTTAATGAGCTACCACACTTTCAAGGAAACTTAACACGAGCTTTAGGCACAAGCAGAGCAGGGAAGTTTCCAAGAGCTGAAACCGGTAGGGACATCAAAATCCCAGTTTTAGACAAGACACAACTTCACTGCATCTCCCAGCAGCTTTTGCTCCCTGCCTCAATTTCCGTGGTGACGGCAAAGCAGCCAGCATGTTTTCACAAAGGGCAAGTCCTGCCTGACCAACCTAGTGGCGTTCTGTGATGCAGTGAACACATCAGTGGACAAGGGAAGAGCTACAGATGTAATCTATCTGGACTTTTGTAAGGCCTTTGACATGATCCCCCACCATATTTTTCTCTCTAAACTGGAGAGATGGATTAGATGGGTGGATTGTTTGGTGGACAAGGAATCAGTTGGATGGTTGCATCCAGATGATATTGGTCAACAGCTCAATGTCCTGATGGAGAAGGACCTGTATTGCTACCAATACTGTTTAATATCTTCATATATGACACAGTGGGATCAAGTGCACCCTCCGCAGCATGGCAGATGGTAACAAGCTGAATGGTGTGGTTGACATGCCTGAGGGACTTGATGCCATCTAGAGGAACCTGGGCAAACTGGATAAGTGAGACCACGTGAACTTTATGAGTTCTGCAAGGCCAAGCGCAAGGTTTAGCACCTGGCCAACCGTATCTTGGGCTGCGTCAAAAGAAGTGTGACCAGCAGATTGAGGGAGGGGATTCTGCCCCCCTATTCCACTCTGGTGAGACTCCACCTGGAATACTGCATCCAGCTCTCTAGCACTCAGCACAGGGAAGATGTGGTCCTGTTGAACTGGGTGCAGAGGGGGCCACAAAAATGGTCAGACAGACAGAGCACCTCTCCTATGAGGAAATGGTGTGAGACAGTTGGAGTCGTTCAGCCTGGAGAAGAGAAAGTTCTCAGGGGAACATTTTGTGGCCTTTCAGTACTTAAAAGGGGCTTATAAAAAAACTGGGGATGATCGTTTTAGCAGGTCTTTTAGCAATAAGATGAGGGGTAAATGATTTTAAACTAAAAGAATGTAGATTTATAATAGATATTAGGAAGAATTTTGTTACTGAGGGCGGTAAGGCACTGGTACAGGTTGCCCAGAGAGGTGGTAGATGCCCTATCCCTGGAAACATTCAGGGTCAGGTTTGATGAGGCTCTGAACAACCTCATGTAGTTGAAGATGTCCCTGCTCACTGCAGGGGTCTTGGACTAGGTGACCCTTAAAGGTCCATCCCAACCCAAACTGTTCTATACTGTATGATTCTATGATTCTGCCTTTCCAAACTCTGTCGTTCTTCAGAGGGCAAGAGGTTGTGCGGATGATGCATCCCTACTGCCAGGGCTTGCTGGCAGATGCTGTTAGCTGTCTGAACTTCCCTTATTGCTTCTCTTTTACAATGCTTGCATTTCACATGGGCAATTATGGAGAAAGACACAGGCAACCGGCTCATAGTATTTTCCAGAGACAGACAGTTTATTCTAACTTTCCTGGGAAAAATAATGTCTCATGAGGTCAGGCTTCTGAAGATGTGAAACAGAATTTCCCTGTATAGCAAAGAAATTTTGAAACAGTGTTTTGATTGATTCTGTAAAAAATGATGATTATATTCATGTTCTTGATGCTGCATGTTGTGTAAGGTAAGAGTGGGCAAACGTGGGTTATTGATGGTCAGAGTTGTAGTCTCCAAGCAGTTAATAGTTTTGCAGCTATCTCTTGTTCTTTCCTAAAAAGTTAAGACTTCCTAATCATGCCGTTGCTTAATTAGCGTTGCAACCCATTTGGTGGGAGAGTGCAAGAGCCAATATGACTCCATACCTGCAAGTCCTACCCTGGTACCCGCCGAGTGGCCAAGCTACTGAGAACTCCTGCTGTTCCACCCCACTCCCAACAGGCAGGCACCTGCTGCTTTCCAGGACCGTGCTGCTATTCCCCAGCTCACCTGTAAGTCTGCCCTGAATGAAAGTGAAGTCCAGTTAGGCTCTGGTCTCAGGCAGGGAGTGCAATATTTATTGTTAATTGCTTTCCTTTAGGTGACAGCCATCCCTGTCTGTGAATATATTCGTGTACCATTAGAGTCCTCAGACCAAAAATGCAGCACTTGGACCAGGTCCTAAAATAACTTGCAAAACTAGCTACGTTTTTAGCTCTGAGATACCTAGAGCTTGGGAATTTAATTCCCAGACCTTAGATCCTTGCTATCCTGGTGGAGTCCCTGAAGACTGAATTTCCTGGAGTCCTTCCCTTAGCTCTGCGAAGTAGAGGAGAAGGCAGCTGTGTTTTCTGCTTTAATTGGACTTAGGAAGCAGCTCATAAAAGATTGGAAAAGAGAGGAGAAATCATCCAACCTCTTAGTCGAAATGCTGTATGAATATTTTTGGGAGAGAATCAGTAGCTCTGAAAAGTTAAATTAGCCAAACATTTGTCAATTGTTTTTTCCCACTTTTGCCAATTTCCCTAGTAACAGTTGGGCGAGTCGATGATTCAGAACATGGTTCCATTTATTTGGTTGAAAAGGGATGAGAGTCGTAAATATTTCACTGGAATCTGTGGCATGTTTCCTCTACTGTGACTCATAAGGATTTGTGTTATTATTATAAAAACATTTGTAAAGTTAGTGGCTTTCTTTTCCTCAAGAAATGCTCACTTGAGAATCCACGCTAGGACTGTGGTGTTCATTGCTTATCTGTTTTTCTCCGGGGTTTGAAGTGTTAGTCATCATAGCAGGGCACTAAAACAGTGCCTGGCGCCGTGGGTATACAGTGGAAATGAATGCCAATATTCAGACCATGTTTAGACTGAAAATATTAGCATGGGGCAGCTATTGGGAGAAATAGAAACTGGGTTTTGTGTTCAAAAACATAGCAAAGTAAAAGCTAAGGATATTTTTTTAAAAAAAAAAAACATGTTTCATTCACCAGGTTATATAATTTGTGGGCAACTAAGGGAGTAGACTTATATGCAAATAAGTAGAATTAAATATATAATTATATTTATTTTATATATATTTTACATATATACACATACAAGTGAAGGAAGAAATTAACAAAATATTACCCTAAATGTTCTTTCAGCAAATAAATGGAAAACGAGTATTTTGCAATCTTTCAGCAGAGTTTTAGAATTCTGTTTTAGTGCCTTACAGAAGAATAAATGTTAAGAATAATAAATGTTAAGTGCCTTATAGAATACAAGCATAACAGGTCTGAACTAAAGAACATAATGTGCTTTTCTGTAATATATTGTATTTAAAGGGTAATTATTTTTGGGGGGGAGTGTCCTTATAACTTCACCCTGCTGAGGTACAGGTCTGCAGAGTATAGATAGGTCAGACCTTGGTGCTTAAGCCACTAAGCATTTGTTCAAGCTTTGAAAGGAGCAGTGTTTTCATTACGGATATTCGTGTTATTGTGCAGTGACTGCATCTATAAATTGCTTATAGAAGGTGAAAAGACTCTACAGTCAGAACAAGTTCCTAGTTAATGCAATTGCTTTCCCAGTGGAAACAATTCAGGAGCAGAGGAGACAGAATTATAGCACACATGCAGCTGTCTGTATTTTCCAGAGTATTATGACCCAGCTGGACGTCGTGGCTGAGATCTGGGCTATTCCTGACGTACCCACAGTGGCCATGTGTCTCCTTTCTCCTGACAGTCACTCAGCAGTGACTTCAAAATCAAAACAATCTCTTGGATTACATTAAATGACATCCAATTTGCAGTGCTCAGACCAGAGAACAGGTTCAGTTCTGGAGGCTCTAACTGCCTTTATTGCCCTTCATAACAAACAAACAAACACCATAAAACCCAACTCTTCTCCCATACCAAAACCTTTTTTAGAGAAACTCTTCTAAATCAAAAACAAGATAATCTGGATATTAGGAAGTAGAACTGTTGTGTAGATGTAATCTGGAAGAAATCTATTGATTAGCATGTTTGTGCTTTGTAATGCTGTATGGAGAATAATTCTCTATTACTCTTCTCGTAACAGCAAAGCTGTTTTTAGGAACATCTCTATTGACTCAAGCCAGGTAGATGTCATTGATTATGTTTGCTACATAGATTTGCGTGCACACTTTCCTTTTCTCTACAGTCTGTCAAACTTGTCTATTTAATGTAGACATGGAGATCTCTATTTACAATAGTTCTTAAAGTGTCATTTAAATCATTCATGGATAATTAATGCTTGCCAGAAATTGTTGCAATAGTACGTGGGAAGTGATGTTACTTTAGTTTATCACGTCACAGGCACAGGATTCACCCAAAGTATCTCGAATGCGGATTGTTGAGTTTTGCCTGCTTATAATTTTAAGTCGTACCATTGTTTGACTTCTGTTGCTATAGAAATATTAGAAATGCTATTTTAACACGGAACCGCTAATTGTCTTTCTACTGTCATGGAAACAAACAGCTTTTTCTTCTCTTTTCTGGGATGGTGATGGGTGAAGTTGAAAACTGGCAAAGTAAAGCCAGCAGAGAAACAATGCAGATCTGTCATCAAGATTCTTCGATGTGTAACAGTGTTGAAATGCCCCAAGCCGGGCTGATTTTCTGTCTAATGTAAATATTAAGAGTTTGAGAGAAGTCAGGGCATTTGATAGAAAAGGAAAGCCGAGCCTTGTGTAATACAATACACAGAATACATTTAGCGGGCCACCCTGGCTTCACAGTCACTGAACGTAACGTGAGAACAATACTTGTATAAATCGAGTTATTTCACAACTTGGAGTATCACCACTCCCAATGATTTTGCACACCTCAGCGTCCAGCCTCACCACCCCAAATGCAGCTGCTTTATGTGGGAGCCTCTTCTCCCTTCTCAGTGAGGAGGTCTTTGCAGAGCATTTATTTTAGCAACGGACTGAATTCCTGAACAGCCTTGCTCTGTTACTGAGCATGAACTCCAGTTGTAGGCAGTTTTGATTAGGTGACATAGACAACGAGACTTTGGTTTAAGTAGGCTCAATACCTTTATGTATTGCACGTATTTCTATTGTGAATGATTTAACGTGTCTCTTAAATTAGTTTTTAATAGCAAAATTGATAAAAGTCCCATTATGTGGTAGACTAATAGCCTGGATTTTTAAAACTAGCTTCACTACTATATACTGTAAAATTCCCTGGAGATTTCAGAGGTGGATATTTTTCTTGTCAAAAGAAACAGGAGCTGTGCAAAACAAATATTTTAATAATAGTGATTTGGTTTGTGTTCTAGAATATGAGTGACAATTATATATATGAACTGATGTCCTTTAATGATGATTACAGGCACAGGATGGGAAATTGTTCATAAAATAAATGTCTTATATTCTCTGCATTTGATCTAAACATTTAGATCTGGAAAATGGGAGTAAATAGTCCTAATTCAGATGCCACCTCCTGCTCTGTATATTGCCTAGGGCCAGAACTCTGCCAGTGGTTCTTCCCCTCCTGCTTTCTGAGCAACATGAAAACTAGGAAGCAGACAGAGCTTCCTGCTTTAGGATTCATTTGGTACAGGGATGTGGACTGATGCTTTGAAATATTCCCTTTTTTTTTCTGACCCATGGGCAAAACTCTGATTTTACTGTTTACTGAGTATTCACATGTGGGTGCCCCTTTGTTTTTGTGTGAAAACTGCCTGAAAGCTTCTCTCACTTCTCTAAACCTCAAGCCAACAGACAGGCGTCCTGTGAGCATTGTCACGGCGCTGAGTGAAACGCCAAGGCTACAGACGACGCTTCCATTGGCGCTCTGCGTGCAAAAGATGCCCAGTGACATTTCTTTCTAGTGGGAAGGAACCGGTGTGATTTATTGTGTTGCTTGTATTTGTGCTTTCTCAGAAATTTCTTCGCTTCTGAATTCATTGCACTAATTCAGCTCTTCAAAGCCTTCAGAAATTTAGACCCTTATGAGAACAGAGTTACACCAGCCCTGATCCCGGCACGGTGCTGTGTTCAGTTCTATTGTAGCATTGTTGGTACCTCTCCAGTCTCACCTACAAACACTTGGAGCTATACAGACCTACCTTTTCAACTTCTAATTGCTGAATTATCATAGAGGTGATTTTTATAGAAAACATGGCATCAGAAAGACTGTATGGGAAAACTTGTTCTGGCTGTACCTAATCTCATCTCTCCTTGATGTGGAGGTTCTGTCAGATGCTCACACAAGGTCATTCCTCTGGGCCCCATCTCAATTGATCAGTTCAGTCAGGAATTTGCACGGCACTGTGTTCTATTTTGATTTCCTTTACATACCAGAGGACAAGTCCACTCTGCAAATTTGGGGACTGCCCTGTTTTAACGCTAATGAAATATATTTCGTAAATTCACATAGGTTTTAATTGTTTCAACATGACCTACAAATTAGTTTCGCTGTATTCTACTTCAAAATTTTAAATAGAGACTTAGCAAAAAGGTAAGTATTCATAATAACATATTTTAGGGTGCAGCAAGTGAATAGGTTTTCTTCTGCAATGAAAGGAAAATTTATTCTATTATATAAAATAACAGGATATAAGGTTAAGTAGATATTTTGAAGAAGAGATCATTCAGACGAACTGACAAAATGCATAGAATTGACTGCCCTCCTCTTTGTCACTTGACATCTAGATTTGTGTAGATTATTCTGACAGAGATAGGGTACTTTAAGAGCGTAGCTTGTTCAGCTAGTCTGTAGTTTAACAGCCGTCACGGCCAGGACTGCGGGAGTTTATCAGTAAATCCTACGCAGGAGGCAAACATGTTTTGTCTTTTATAATAATAGTTATAAAACTTGGAAATAACTTGAGTTCTGTAATGACTGGATTTTGTTGCCTGCTATAAGAAGTGTCAGTTATGTAAGGAGGTGGCAGAATTACACCTGATTTTATTTATTTAAATGGTAGTCTGCAGCTGCAGAAAAAATTCTATAGATGAGTTTAGACTTCTTTTCTTTTTAGAAAAATCCCAACCTTGCATTTTCAAATGTGCAGTACTTGAGTATTTCTTCCCCATTTTTAAGCATTTTCCATTCTCCTTGGGAAAACTCATCCTGGGAACAATAACATATTATGAATGGCCTTGAAAAAATAAATAAACAATATATTCTTTTGTTGTTAAGAGAGTGCGTGCATCTTATCCATCTGTCCGCCTCCTGTTTTCCTTCCATGTTATTATTCTACAAACTCAATTCTTCCAGAGAGTGTATTTGATTTTTTTTTCCCCTTGTAAGAAGCTTACAGGACAAAGAGCAATAGAAATTCACCTCGATATTGTTCTTGAGGAGCTATTTTCCCCTCACTACCTTGAACAAGCTCCTTGTATGAAAAATGAAATAGAAAGAAAACATTAAACCATCTGCCTTTTATCTCTCTCATTTAATGAAGCAAAATTCTCCTGTAGAATGCCTTGGAGTATTTTAAAAAAAACTAGTGATACAGTAATTACAGACTCAAGAAAATGTCGCTTCCTTGTCTGGTGCTCTAGGTTTAAGCTTTACAAGAATAATAAAGACAAGTTTCCTCAACTTTGTTTTGGCAGAAGCGGGGGAGTGTAGAGAGTGAAGCTCCTGACAGAGGACTCTGAGAGCCTCCAGTGAGGCTGCACCCTTACTCACCCAGAAGCAGTGCTGCTGGCCTGCCTAGCTGCCCTTGCCTTTTGGGAGAGGTTAAAATGGTAATGACAATTTAAAAGAGATACTAAAGAGAAACTAGAAAGTCTTCTGAAAGGCACAAACACTCGCTAATAAGTCCGGTTAATCACAAGTCATATTTCACACTTATGGTAGTTCCTTGGTTAGGCGTTTGTACCAAGCTCCTCATGCTGTCACTTGGGTTAATGATGAACTCCAAGGTTAACGGCTTGACACAGCGGTGCCTTTTGATCATCTTGAAGTCCTCTGTTATTCTCCTTTCACTGCTTATGTGCAGCATTGCATAAAGTTATATATTTCTTGAAATATCAGGCACTTGATATTCCAGCCATTATGGCTAGAATAAAAAAGCTCAATCAAGAAGTGGATCCCTCACCTAGAAATAAAAAACAGGTAGTGTTTCTGCTAGTTAGGCTTGAACAATGCTGTGGCTTTTGCTCAATTTGCTGGGTGTATGGGCATCAGAACTGTTCTGGCAAAATGTTGGTGACTTAGAAACTGAGATGATTGTCTGGAGGAATAGGTAGTGATAAGTATTTAAAAGTTTTCCTTTAGGTGTTATATTGAGGCGAAAGCTGTAATTAGAAAATCTAGACCACAAACAATTTTGTAATGAAACATAGTTGGAAAATGTCCAAAAAATCTCTCCCTGCTGCAATTGAAAGTTCTATCAGTTCTAAATGCTGTAAGTTTACCAATATGCCAGCCTACAGTCACAAAGAATCAAAACAGATCAGGGTAAAGTGATCCTGTGTGGAGGAATCCCCCCGAAAGGGCAACCCAATAGCCGGTATCCACTCTAAACACTGGTACAGCCGCTCTGTTCATCCCCATTTTGTGCTGTCGTTCACAAGGGATAAAACTGAGTAATTGATTTGGTTTCCTCTAATAATCAGAATCCTCTCGTTTTTATAGGATGTACCTTTACGGTTTCTGAAGAGGTTTCTTGTCTGAAAAATTAATTGCTATTTAGTGTATGATTGCATCCAGCTTTAGAATTAATGCCTTTTATTCGTATCACTGAGTAACTACTCTGTGTCGTGTGTAGTGGAAACTTGATATAGGCAATTTTCCCTATAGATTTGTGCATATGTCACCTTTGGGCAAAAGATGAGCT
Organism: Geococcyx californianus; assembly: GCA_013389885.1. Classification (NCBI taxonomy): domain Eukaryota; kingdom Metazoa; phylum Chordata; class Aves; order Cuculiformes; family Neomorphidae; genus Geococcyx; species Geococcyx californianus. Next base: position 28,518 of record VWPV01031580.1, read on the forward strand.
AATAGCATTGAAATGAGTGTAATTGGCAGAAGGTCAGCCAGGGAGCTGTATATGTCTAGAGTTTCCAGAAAAGCCAGAGTTGTTTCATGTTGGCATATTACTTGATTAGTATGCAGGTAAGGTGATTGTGCCTCAACAGAATAATTGGATCATTCAAATATCTGCAAGCCCTGGTGTATCTACAAAGCCTGAGCAGTGATTAGATCCTGCCTGTTCATCGCGGCTAGCCTTGAAATTCTTCCCACTGTGAAAAACTAATTTTCTGTGGGAATTTATTAAATAAGAAATCTGCATGCCACTTTACCTTGTAAGCATTACCAGCAGAATACAAAGATTTTCTTTGACTTTGATGTATGCACTTCATGGGTGCTTTTATATCATTGTTTTGTTATTTTTCTGCATTCAGCACAAATTCTGATATTTCCTGGTTGCATAGATTTCTGGAAGAGTTGCATCTCTATTCAGTGATAAAGCAGCGGTTCATTTAAAGAGAAGGGAAAGGGGGGAAGGGTGTGCTGTGGGAAAAGAGACACAATTAAAACGTGGCAATACGTTTCAGCTGTTATACTAAGAATAAAGCCAGGACAAATATTCACAAGTCGTGTTTCACATTTCTGTGCAGTAATTGGTTACTACCGCATCAGTGAATACGTTTTATCCGACTTTTGTTTAAAAAACAGAGAATGCTAATCTACATTAATACAGAACAACCAATATCACAGCATAAGATTTTGTGCTGCCCAGCAGATTTAGAAAAAAACAAAACAACACAACAAACAAATCGATGAATTTAAGCTTCCTCACGCGTTTGCAGTGTGTATTTCATCCATACACACGACTGTTTTGCAGGGCAAAATAACAAAGTCTCTTCTATAGTTCCAAAATGAACTCATCCTGTATCTTGAATGCCTTGGAGTTACTGTGTCAGTCAAGATGCCTTCTCGGTAAGAAGGTACTGGGTCCAATTCATCTTCTAATCTCAGCTAATGGCAGTCAGCTTAGTTGTAGTGGAACAGCGTAGTCCAAACATCTGCCCTTCTTTGCTCTCTTTTTGTGTGTGTGTGTGTTCTTAAGTACTTAATGGCTGTAGTACAGCTACTCCTGGAAGCCACTCTAGAGTTGTAAACACAGTCTAGCTTAAGCTACGGTGTAGCAGTGCCACAGCAGAAGATAATCACCTAAAAAGAGTAAATCCTCTTGGGTTAAGGAAAAGAGTTGTATGCAGAGCTAAATGAATAATTCATGGCAAATAACTTTTTTCAGCTTGTAGAATGGCTTGAGATTCTCTCAACTGTGTATTAATTATTCAAATGTTTCTGAGAAGTGTTTTTCTTAAACTTATTGTAAATATTGGAAATTTGAGCTTGATTCTTGCAATGAATGATTTAGAAGACCATATGGACCTTCCAGTCCTTAATTGGTTGGGTATGCAACTATGTGAATGCAGTTGGTGTAGCTTTAGTACTTGTTTTCAGTACAATCTCTCTCTAATGAAACTTGAAAACTTCCTGCTCACAAACTATATTTCTGTAGTAAAACACAGCAGCTTTAATTTTTTATGAAAGTGAGCATCCAGCACAGTATAATGTGGCTGAAAGGAATTTATTTGGAAACTCAAATGGATCTTTAAATACTTTTTCCTGCATAATTTACACATCTCTACTTGTGTGGTACTAATCACTACTTATTAGTGTTGAATTTATATTACTCAATAAGGGAATATTTCTTTGTTCCTTCTCTTATAAATTGAAATAATCCCTCCATTGCTACATGCCAGTATCGAAGTGGTTTGAGGATGTTTTATTAAATACCCATATATTTGTGTAATGTGACACCGTCTTGCTGCAAAAAGCATCCCAAACTGTTACATAAACTAAGTTATACTGCTAAGTGTTCCTCGTTTGTGTAGATAGCGGTGTCGTTGACTTGCTAGTTTTGTATCAAGAGGCTAGAACGTGTGAGAAATACAAAAAGCTGAGGGTTTTTTAATATTTTTCCTGGCTGCTTTGAGGCCCTTTAGAGGAAATATTTACCAGATCACTGTCTAAAGTGGCGTCACGGCACCAACTCACAGACCTCAGTACCGATAATTGACAGGCTAGCGACTTGAAATGTGGGTTTGACGTGCATGATGGTTTGTGTAAAATCTGGAGATGTATTGTTAATGTCCTTGCTAAGTTCCATCCAGATGAGTAAATTTTTCTTGCTTTGCCAAAGTCACTACAGTTTGCTTACCTTGCCATAGTTGTTCTTCTGATTTCAATCAGATAAAAATAATCAGCAGTTTCCTGTAAAATTTGTTATATACTGATTCTGCCAGTATGTAATGTCTGGGGTGTTTGTGTTCCTTAACTGGCTGCATTTCAGTGATGGTTACAGTAATACATCAGGAGAGGGGTGGGGCTGCCTTCACTGGGAAAGTGGTTGTGTAATTGTGAAGCGATATTACTACCTCCTTTCTCCTGCTCTATTACTGGTTCTGTATCCAGTGCCCTATTTTTGCCTTCTAGTCTGTGACTCCTGGCCATTAATCTCTGATGTGGATTTTTTCCAATGCTTTTTGAAAAACTAAATGCACTACAACCACGGCATTTCTCTTATCTATCACAGCAGTAATATCTTCAAAGAACTCCAGGAGATTAGTTGAGCATAACCTCCCTTGCCTAAATCTGTGCTGGCTGCCCTTAATCATACTGTGTTCTCTCAAGTGCTCTTCAACCTCATGCTTTATTTTTCTCCTTCAACTGACTTTAGTTAAACTTAGCACATATATGTGGAGTTTACATGGAGATTAGGCATGGGTGAACAATGTTATCAGTGAGCTTCTACATGAGGAACAGCCAAAAAAGAAAAAAATACTCTCCAGCCTTGAAAAAAAGGTGACTGAGGGAGCTTGTGACTAAGATCTATAAAACCTGAGTGAAATTGAGAGGATTAATGGGAAATGATAGATCATTGTCTCTTCCACTGCAAGAATTAGGACACACCAAATGAAACCAGCATGCAGCAGATTTGAAACAAAAGGAGCTGGGTATTAACAGAATCTGTAATTAAGTCATGGAATCTCTTACTGTTGTTTTTTATGTTTGATAAAGTTTACATAGGTTCAAATTGATACTGGACAAATTCATACAAGAGAAACCTGCCAAGGTCAGTTAAATGTCAAGGCACTGAAATGTGAGGAAGCCCTCAGGCTCCAAATAACAAGGAATTGTCACTAAACATGAGCCCTGTTCTTGCGCTCTTTGCTCGGCACCTCCTGCCAGCCGTGTGACCTGGGCCTACGCCAACACCTGGCCTTTGTTTTAAATCACAGTATCACAGTATGTCAGTATCGTAAGGTTGGAAAAGACCTCTGAGATCATCAATTCCAACCTATGACCCAACACCTACACCTACTCCTACTCGTGAACTACACCATGGCACTAAGAGCCTCATCCAATCTCTCCTTAAACACCTCCAGGGACGGTGACTCCACCACCTCCTCGGGCAGAGCATTCCAATGAACAATTACCCTCTCAGTGAAGAACTTCTTCCTAATGTCAAGCCTAAACCTCCCCTGGTGAAGCTTGA